>QLOT01002907.1:0-14428 GCA_003313875.1 Russula aff. compacta | reverse complement strand
GCTCATGAGGTGATGTGGTGGAAGGTGTCAGGGAAAGAGCAGTGGCAGGCCAATCTGCAAGTATCGTTCCATTGTTCTCATAAAAAGACCCAGTGGGCCACTGAGGTGCATACCTCTGTAAACGGTCGTAATGAGAAGGACCCTGTATGTGATTGCACCCCCCTACATGCAGCACTTTGTCTTATCTGGGAGCCTTCATGAGAGCAATGGAATGGTGATGCTCTCCTCGATGATTGTTCACCAAGCTCTTTTGTGGCGCCCCCTCTTACATTACTCAACCTCATTCAATGTGTACTGCGTTCTGCTCATGGACATCCACATGCAGGTTAACAATCTCATTTTAGGTGCAGAGATGCTGGATTCGTCACGACTATCATTCATTCTGTACTAACACTCTTCTCAGGCTTGCTGGGCATTTTCAGGCAACGGTACTATTTAGGAGTAGGTGGCGTAAGTCAATGATTTCAATACCTAACAATTCACTAATCCCGAGGACAACAATCAGATGGCACATGGAGTCAGGAAATGGGAGAGCCAGTCCATTGTATCTCACTTACACACAGCTATTTGGTTTGCAATCCATTTCCAGTCTCTGTGGAGAATCTGATATCTTGTAAACAATCATGTAAACAAGCTGCATGACAAGGCTGCTCGTGGCTTAGCTAATCATTATATGTTTTTTTCATGATTTGTTTTGGGACTATTGCATTCGCCTTATCTCTCTGCCTCTGCCATCTCACCTGGGTCCTTTGTATTTTGTTTACTCTCATTCCACCAACAATGCCACCACAACAAAAGCATCACATCCCTCAGTCACAGGCTCCCATAAGGCAGCCACGCCCCTGTGTACAAGTCGAACAAGAGGAACAGTTCAATCTTAACATCTCCAGCAGTGATGATGACCATAATTCTGCCACCAACAGTCTTCATGATAACATGGCTACCTCTGCTCAGAGATCTAATCTCGGGGTCAATAATCCTGACATGCCAACTTCACGCAAAGCTGGTGCATCCGACATTCAATATTTTTTTGAAAGGCGCAGAAAATACAAGGTCTGTAAAAAGTGCAAGTATGTCTCCCTTCATGCTCATGTCTCAAACAATTACTAAATTTTACACAGGAAAGCAAAAGCAGCAGACCCATCTAACTGGTCACAAATCAAATATGAGTATTCACATCAAACATCAACTACATCTCTCTGCCCTCATCTTGAAAGGCATCATCGTGACCTTTATTTGACCTTGGCAGCGGAGAGAAACTGGCCAGTTCTGTTGCCAGGACTCATGTCAGAATCTCGAATGTGTGAGAGTGAGGCTGCTACATCACAAGATGATCGGCTCAACCACTTCGATGAACAGACCTTCCACAACAATCTGTTGAATTTTATTATAGCAGATGATCAGGTACGTTTCTTTCCATGCCATTTTTACTTTTACTAATCTTATTTTTTTTTCCCAACCTTCAAGTCTCTGAATGTTGTGGAATGCCCTGAATTTCAAACCATTTTTCTCAATTTACAAAGTGACCTCAAGGAAACGATGATCCCGCATCGAACCAAGATGCGTGAATTAGCCCTCTGTTCTTGGAAAGAGAATTTCCAGGTCCTAAGACGTGAACTTCAAGTATGTATAGTAGACGCTTTTGTCAGATGTATTCTGATCTTATCCAGGCTGCGGTGGGGTGAGTCTCTTTTATGATGGAAATGTGGTCCAATCGAAATTGTCAATCATACATGGCAATCACGGCCCACTGGATTTCCAGCATTGAGGACTCAAACGCTTTGAAACTCAAGACAGCACTCATCACTTTTCACCACCTTCGCAGTGGCCATGATGGGAGCACACTTGCCAATGTAGTCTTGGAGCTTCTTGATAGGGCTGGTGTTACTGTCAAGGTACTGCAATTTTATTTACTGGGACGGATCATGACGTAGCTCTGATGCTTTATCTTGAGGTTGGGCATTTCACTATGGACAATGCATCAAATAATGATTCGATGATGAAATCTCTTGTGGCACTGTTGGCAGCTCGTGACATTCCCTTTGACGCAAAAGATCGCAGGATCATGTGCTATGCACATATTATTGATCTCTGTTCTGGGCACGTGATCAAAAGTATTGACAAGAGCAATGACTTGTCTGATGACAACGAGACTCTTATTACCTCTAATCCTATAGCATGTGCCTGTTCTGCTGTTAAGGTCATTTGTGCATCAGGGCAGCATCGAGAAGCCTTTAACGACATCATCACGCATGGCAATGCCAAAGGTTGGTTCAAGCAAGGGGATCCTCCCCAAATTATCAAACTCAAACCACTAGAGCTCTTGCAGGACGTGCAAACCAGATGGGATTCAGTCTACTACATGCTTGACAGGCTCCACAAGATGCGCCCGGTATGATCTGATATTTCATATGCATATAAAGTGCTAAGCAATCTATGTAACAGGCGATTGATCACTACTTCAGTCTTCCCAACAACAGTGACTTAGCCAAATACAAGATCTCGCCTCAGGACTGGGCTGTTATGAAGGATGTTGAGGTTGTTCTCTGTGTCAGCACAATGTGTACGACTATGTAATAATCATCTGACTATACGTACCAGGTCACTCACATGGTGCAGAAAAAGATGTCCAGGGAGAGCACCCCAATCTTGTCTGGTGCCATTCCTTCATTCGAGACGTTCATGACAACTTGGGAGAAACTTGCCAAAAAAAACCCCAGGTTGAAACCTATGATCAAACCTGGGCTAGATTTGGCTTACAAGTACTATGCTCGAATGGATCGCACTAACGCATATATTATCGCAATGGGTAAGCAAATTGATCTCTCAGTTCAGACAAGGCTAACATTTGTCTGCAGTGCTGAACCCTGCGATACATATGTCCTGGATTAAGGACAATTGGGGAACAGATTACATCGCTATAGCCCAAAACATTGTTCAGAAATTGGTGGGTGGAATGCGTATCTCTCTCAATAGTGTGTTATCTTCTCACAGATGAATGAGTATCATGAGAAGAGTGCTGATAATGAAGAACATTCAGCACAGGCTGATGATGTGGGCGATGCAACTTGCATTGCTGGGAAGAGGCCCGTGTATATTGATCTTGCAGCAGAATACAGGATCAACCTTGAGATGGACACTAGCGAACCCAGGCAAAATGCACAGACCATTAGGGGTGAATACGATGCATATATTGGTGGTGCACTTTTGCCAACAAACATCAACATGGTCAAATTCTGGGAGGTGCATAGATAACAATCCGATTTATTTTTACTGACCAGACTGTTTGCTGCAGATTAATCGCACTACTTTCCCCACTCTTTTTTCAATTGCGATGGACTACCTACCAATTCAAGCAAGTTCGGTCCCTTGTGAACAGATTTTCTCCTCGAGCACTGAAACAGACACGAAGCGAAGGAATTGCATGAAGCCTCTTTTGATGGAGGCCCTCCAGATGCTTAAATTTCATCTAAAGAAGGAACGTCTCAATTTCACGAAGGCTTGGATGACGTTGAAGATTCAAATGATTGAGGACCATCTGGATGAGGACCTTCTGCTGAAGTTGCTCCAGAGTAGTAATTTTCAAGATGGTTTGGACCATGCGATTAAAAATTGTATCGATAGTACCAAGGACATAGTCTTGTAGTGTAGCATCCTCATATAGTCCTCATACTGTATCCATTTCTTTCCCAGCCGTCACTAGTCACGAATCTATATATTAATCAGATTGGGCCAGCACTTTCTGATGGCAGGTATGTGTGGGTGCATATGGGTCATGATCTTGTGATTAGTCATGCTTGATTGGTGATCCTATTTGCAACTGTTTACCAGTGACCTCGAAGCACATCACTGCTACTGTACCATGCAAACGTGCATGTGCATGATGTAATAATTCCGTCTTTTGGGCCAGCTGGGGTCATCACATGCTCAGTGATCTGCCTTCTTTTTGGCCCTGACCCCTTGCACGCTTCCTTTCTGCATGCTGTCTGTATCTCGGCCAAACGCACCCACTTATTATCTGTCAAGTCTCAAGTCGACCTTTCTGGCCATTCCCCCTTCCTCACACTACCGTTGGTCAGTACATTTATTTCCTCACAGGCCCTCATGCCTTCTTAACTTATTGCTTTTACTACAGCATATTTATTTCAGGTTCACCTCCATGTCGCATCAAACACCAGTGTCCCTGCAATATACCTACTGGGCCGAGGCTGATGGCTGGCATCCAGGACATGTCATTCTGGCTGCAAACGTCAACTCTATCCCCTCTCTGCCTCCTCAATCCCAAGCTGTTGTGAGGGTGGATGGCCTGTGGGGCAAGCACAAATGGACTCTCTACCCTCAGCCAAATCACCACGACACTCCTTACCTTGCTTGGCTTCGTCTTCCCCAGGAGGGTGTCCACGACGTCCTCACATGCCCCATAGAGAAGAGGATGTGGCAGCCCATCCCTAAGAAAACAAACGCACATGTCGTTGACCCTGGGCTACTTGGCGAGTTTAGAGACAGGTTGCAGGCTGTCAAGGATGCCGTGTCTGATCCCTTTCATGAGATTAGCACCATCATTCGCTTTTCATCCATCCAATATCCAAAAATCGCATATGCCCAGGCCTTTGAGGCCCTAGACCGACTCAAAAAAGAATTTGGGTCATGGCGCGACTTTGTCGAGGTCGTCAGGGCCCTCCAGCGCTGCCTCCTCAAACTCATTGCTTTCTCAGACTGGTGGAATGATGTGTGCATTGGAGAGGGGTATCAAGCATCGAGTCGTGTACCCACTTGTGGGGCAATTTTTGAAGACAAAGACACATTTACTGACCATGCTTGACGATCCATCCCTTGTCTCCTTATCCTCCCCAAATCCCTCTACATCCTCAACCCAAAAAGACATGTTGATCTATCTCCTCGCACCTTGTCCCAGATGGACCTGATGTCCATCCAACCTCTCCTACATGCCCTTCATGTATGGTATTATCCTCCCCACATGAAGGATGTCTTCACTGAGTTCGAGACTGCTGCTTGGAGATACACGGATCGCCTGGATCTCTTCAACCCAACGAAGGGTTTCAAGCAAATGCTGGACAAGGCTGCGAATTGGAGAGCTTATGAGTGTAAGTTTTCTCTTAAATATGCCCTGGTCCCCACTTACAGTGTTCTCACAGCTGGCCGGAGTTCTAAGAAGGCGAGGGTCATTGAAGCCGCCCTGCCTAGCCCTTCAAACAATCGAGAGCTTGTGCGAGTTTGCGACGCAGGGCCCCCACCTGAATGGTTCCCAAAACCCCAAAATATATGGAATCATGCAATGTTACATGTCAGCCCCATTGACCTCAGGAGTATAGAGTCACCCCGCCACTTTGCCCTTCTACCAGTCCACCTCTTTTGGGGTGGGAATGAGCAGAACCAGCAAAAGTCTTATTTTCACTATCTCATTCTCAAACATGAATTCTCATTGCACACCGAGAGCGGCCAGATGGGCCTGACTACTCGGGAGTGGAGGTCCATCCTGGGCAACTCTTACTGGAAATCAGTTTGGCCGAATCTGGGGACCAAGGGCTCATCACGACCATCAAACTTTGACCCCATGTGGTTTTGGATCCATGGTGGACCCCTTTTTTTTGACAACGAGCTGAGTGCAGCGGTCTCCTCAGGACGTGAGGTTAGATCTGCTTTACATTGCCATTGTGAGGTTCAGATGGATACGGCCGGTGACATTGAGATCCGACAGATGGTCTTGTACCACCTCAATATGGAGCACGCGGTGGCAGAGATAAAGGAAATGGATCATCTTCAGTTACCCTCAGACCACAAAAAATGATGGCAACAAGGTCGGTTGTCTGCAATCCTTGGGATGACAGACGTGTGGGGCCCTGCCAGGGATGGCAGTGTGTTGCCTGACTTCTTCCAGGACAAGAAGGCATGGAGGGTTTGGCTCTGGGCTGCACGCACTGTCATAATGGAGTGGGATGGCTTCAATGAGTGGGACTGGGATGGATTCTCGGACCCCAGGAAGATGGGGATCAACAGGCTATCCCAACAGGACTTCTACAGATTTTCTCTACGTCTCCTTATATTTTTCATCAAGTCCTTTGTCACTCGTCTGGGTTACTAATACTCTATCCTCCCGTCCTTTATGGCCCCACCTGCAAGAATCACAAACAGAAGTTTGGAACAGGGATATTTTGATCCACATAAACATGCTGTATATACACATAGCCACAGATAAATGATTATCCAAGTTGATGAACATTTGCACTAAAACCGCTCCCCGGTTTCATTAGCATTGAAACACAAATACATATACTGTACATATGTAATGCAGACTGAATACACGTACATGCACACGCAGGTCTCGGTAATTTTATGTGTCCAGATCAGTAGGTCCGGATCAGTAGCAAGTATATATTGGGCATCATTACGTGTGTAGAGATAATTTTATAATCGGCTTTTTTACTCTCCAACTGCCGACTCCAATCCTCCATGCATGTGTTGGATATGGCATAGATCCTGTCCCTGGCCCTTTTCTTTTTATCTCTCTCCTCATGGCACACTCAAGTTCTCCCCTCTGTCTATCTCTTTCCTTCGGCACATCCTCCCCTTGAAGCAGCATCGATGCTTTATCTTGCTGCCTCGACTGGAACGACTGTTGCACCTTACTCTCTGCCTTTTTGCCTGATGACTGCAAGCTCAAGCCGCACCTTCTGCCTACCTCCCTTCCTTCTGCACGTCCTCCCCTCGAGCAGCATCGACACACTGTCTTGCTGCCTTGAGTGGAACAGCTGTTGCACATCGCTCTCCACCTTTTCACCTGAAGACTGCAAGTCTCAAGTGGTCTCTTCTGCCATTGTTGCATCCTCAGCGTTCCGCATAACTTCAAACTCGAGGAGCACGGTATGTCACCCTTTCACTCTTTCCCCTGTTTAAATACATTATCTTATTTTTGGCCTCTCAACCTACACCTTCGTGGCACCACCCTCTGCCTTTGCCCTCTGTAGGCACATATGTGCAGCGTAGATGCTGTAGCCTGCGCCGGAAGCCCTTGGCATGATGCAGAGCATAGCTTGTGCCCAAGCAGAGGGACACCCTGGTCTGTGCTGACGTCTGGGTTGCACCACCTTTCACTCATATCTCCTCCTGGCTGCACCATTCACCGGTGGTCTATGCTCATGAGGTGATGTGGTGGAAGGTGTCAGGGCAAGAGCGGTGGCAGGCCAATCTGCAAGTATCATTCCAATGTTCTCGTAAAAAGACCCAGTGGGCCACTGAGGTGCATACCTCTGTAAACAGTCGTAATGAGAAGGACCCTGTGTGTGATTGCACCCCCCCACATGCAGCGCTTTGTCCTATCTGGGAGCCATTATGAGAGCAATGGAATGGTGGCACTCTCCTTGACAATTGTCCATCAAGTTACCCTTTGGCCTTGCAACCAACTCTTTCATGGCGCCCCCTCTGCCTTTGCCCACTATAGGCAGCACTGAGGCTGTGGCCTTGTTTTGTATTTTATCTTTCATTTAATGATGTCTGCTTTTACTCTGGACTTTTTTTAAGTATGATGTTTTCTTTATAATGACTCTTAATTGACTATTCCTAAACATATGGCTTGAAGTTCTCTTTTGCGACTGGCAGTTCCACAAAAATCTTAAAACTTACATAGCAGAAAAATGTATCCCATCTTGCATATGTCGATTTCATTCAGAGAAACGTCTTTCCCTCAGTGCGATGGAGTAAATATTGTGATGCCAACAGCATGGACATAACCTTGTAACTTGTATTTTCTGAAATGAGAAGAGATGGGATTACATAAGTGTGCTGGTTATGTAACAAGTTGCTGTTGAAAATCGCAACCTTGTCCTCTGCCTTCTGTGCTGTGAGTAACGCTGCTATGGTAGTGCTTAATGCCTTGGAGTATATGTGCTCTGTGATCTGACTTGTCTACCAATCACTTCTAGGGTCCTTACATGGAGATTGTTCGAATAGGTGGGAGGTTCAGGTTGCAAGAAAGGCTGGTCTCAACAGCTTCTCGTATGTCTGAGGAAACATCATAACATTCCTCTGTGTTTGACTCACATGCTTGGGTGAATAGATGATATATATATTGCTTGTGACATTCTGTCTGGGAAAGTCGTCATCCTTAAATTCGAGCCATTGGGGGGAACGTTCAAATCCCTAGAGCATGAGCATCTTGTCTACAAGAAGGTTAAAGGAGGGTGCAGCATGGCCCATATACTGGTTTGGCACGGAATCTGGTTTCAATGTTATGGCAATCGACCACCTTGGCCCATCTCTTGAGGGTCTCTTTGTTCGCTGTGGTTTTCGGTTCACGATGAAAACGGTTTTGCTCCTTGCTAAGCAACTTGTAAGTCAATCTTTTACTTCCAAGGCCATAATTGATGGACTGACATGTGCTATGTCTAGCTTAATCGTTTGCAGCACGTTCATTCCCACAACTTCATTCATTGCGACCTCAAGCCCAGCAACATCGTTATGGGTCTCAACAACAAGGCCAACTTGGTGTACCTCATCAATTTTGGACTATCAAAGGAGTTCAGGGATCCCAATACATGCATGCATATTCCGTACAAGACTGGTCTTGGCCTCAGAGGATCCGCTACTTTCGCATCTATAAACAGCCACTTGGGTTTGGAGCTTGGAAGGCGAGATGACTTAGAGTCCCTTGCGTACACCTTGTTCTACTTTCTTTGGGGCTCCTTACTGTGGCAGGGCCTGGGACAAAAGGGGCGGGCAATTCTGAAGAGTAAAGAAGGAATTACCACACACGACTTATTCCTAGGCCTCCCAATGGAGTTACGCAATTTTTTTGAGCACATTCGCTCACTCTCTTTTGATGACAAGCCCAACTATGACCATTTTTGCAACCTTTTTGACAATCTCTTATTACGCGAAGGATTTCAGAGTGACACGACGTTTGATTGGGATGTCACTGGCGATAACCATGAGACCTTTGAAGCTGTCCCTCAGTACGAAACTTCAGTTCCCAGACGCCGCACAGGGTAAGTACCATACCTGCCACCTGATTATCATTGCATTCTAACAAAGGGTCGTACACAGCTTACGCCCTCGCACTAGCAGGAACGTGTTTAAGTCACACCAGGCCTGACAGTTACTTGCCCCAACTGCACGTTGTGCCCCCCCAGCTCCCACTCATTTCTCGGACCCCTGACACAATCCTATCTCCTAACATCATCACACCACAAATATAGTAGGTCATACTCTGTACAATCATTGTACCATGATGTTAGCACACTGAAGTTCTGTTGTCTGTATGGTAGTTTTCTTAAGTGACAATGATTTGACCACGAGCCTGAGCCTGATCCCTTTCCCACGATGACATGCTACATGCACATGCACAGAAGTCAGCTCTACGCACGTTACAGCGAGCATCATAACAACTTGATTTAGATGCTTATCCACTGCATTCGAACTATTTACCAGCTCAATTCCGCATATCTGGCAATTATCCTTGGTGTGCCTCTTCACCTCACTTCCAGGTGAAGGAACAGGTGACATCCGACTACCTGCTCAAAATCTTCTGAGTGTCAATCCCACACATGCCCAAGACCGTTGCAAAGTTTGGCAATGAATTACAGCCTGCATTGCAGCCCATGATCTTGAAACCATTGATGGCAGGTGGTGTCCAGGTGGGCAACTGAGGTGATTGGTTGATTTAGTAATTCAAATATCCAGGCATTGCAGGAAACCGTGGCATGTTTATGTGCAGTTGTCCAACCTTGACACATAACTTCACTCAGCAGCAGCACTTGCACTGCCTCCACCAGGACAAGGACCACCAGCAGCGCCATCGCTTCTCCCACCAGTACTGGGGCCAGCAACACAAGCAGCACCGCTGCTGCCACCTCCACCAGTGCCAGCAACAGCAAGAGCAGCAGATCTGCCGCTGCCTCTGACAGCACAACACCAGCAGCAGCAGCACTGGCACTGCCTCTACCAGGACAAGGACCAGCAGCAGCACCATTGCTGCTCCCTCCAGCACTGGGGCCAGCAACACCAGCAGCAGCGCTGCTGCCACCTCCACCAGTGCCAGCAACAGCAAGAGCAGCAGATCCACTGCCGCCTCTGCCAGCCCAGCACTGGCACCAGCAGCAGCATCGCCTGCACCGCCTCCATCAGCACCAGCACCAGCACCAGCATTGCTGGCATCCTCCACCGGTGCCAACACCACCACCGCCACTGCTTCCACCAGTGCTGTCGCCACCCCACTAGCATCAGGGCCACCAGCAGCAACACCAGCCACAGCAGTGTTGCTGCTTGTGAGCAGATTCAAGCTGAGCCATGACAGGACTAGATAAAAGGGGGTAGAAGCATGGGCGTGAGCAGGATGGATATTGATTTAGATAGAGTATTTATACTATTTGTATGTTTTATAGGATGTATCAAAGTTTTTTGTTGTAAGTAGCGCGACAATGAAGCGTCGGAAGGAGCAGAAGTGTTATCGGAAGTCCGGGCAGAAGTCTGGCACAGGAGTCCCAGGCAACATCGGCTCGGGTTGACCAGAAGTCGTGACCAGGTTGAAGCCGCAGCCCAAATCAGGAAAGTCGCGACCGGACCGGTCGGATCTAAGATAAGTCACAACTTTGGAAGTCGACCGGTGGCTGGTCGGACCATGGCAACACTAGGCGCAACTATGAAGCGTCAGAAGGAGCAGAAGTGTATCAGAAGTCCGGAAGTTTCACACCTTTATGAAGGCGACCATCTGCAGAAGTCCAGGATGGGAGTCCGGGTGACATTGGCTTGAGTCGACCAGAAGTTGTGACCAGGTTGAAGCTGCAGCTCCAATCAGGAAAGTCACGCCCAGACCGGTCACATCTGAAATAGGTCGCGACTTTGGCAGTTGACTGGCGGCTGGTCAGACCATGGCAACACTAAAACATCTGATGGAGTTGTTCTCTCAGGGCCATATGGAAAGTTCTTGAGATGATTTGGATGGCCTCAAATGCATAGCCAGGTATGCAAGTGAGTGAAAGTCTTGCAGGTGTGGGTGTTTGGGGCAGGTCATATGGCAAGCAGTTTTTCAGACAGAGAAATGGGTGTGTGCTCCCCATGTAGTCATCCACAACTGCATGCAAAGCCACATCAGTGTTGCCAGTGAGCTTGAGTTCGATGGTTCACATGTAATAAGCAAGGTCAGCATCGTGGAGCCAGTAGATGATGTAATTGGGGTGGTTGATGAGCAGATGACAAGGTAAGAGGGGGAAAAATGAGAGGAGAGGGGAGAGGAGAGGAGAGGGTGCCCTTTCCAGGTATGGGCAGCAAGGTGGGCTGGTGCCTGGTGAACACTATGAGCACCGACTTGGTCAACCAGAAGTTGTGACTCAAGTCGGAGTTGCAACCAGTGTGGTCAACCATTCCCATACGATCGGCTCAGCCAGCTGAGCCGTGCACATGACTGACTCCAGCTCATCAGCCAGCTTTTAGCTGAGTCGTGGCAACACTAAGTCAACAATTGGAGGATATTGTGGGTTGATTGCAAACATGCACCCCACAAACCTTACAGCACAAGCTTACTCCAGAGCCTTCACAACCTAGGACACCTCCATGGCCTCACAGATTGCCTTTAAGGAGATTACAACCACTGCCACAGCCACTGGCAGCTCCTAGGAGATCAGATTATAAGAGCTGCACTCCACTTCATCCTGGTAATGTCTTTGGGGAATCAAGGCACCCCACGGAAATTGTTAGAGACATACAAACTGGGACTAGGACATGCAGACAGACAGTTAGACTACCTCATGAGGGTTCTCTGTGGGACCTTGAGAACTCCCATCATGGCTTAAGTCACCCATCCTACTGAACTGCACCCAAGTGATACAGTGTCATCTAGAGGGAAGCAAAGACCTGTACAGGAAGTAAAAGGGGGAGCAAAATGGAAACAGAAGTGAAACTTGAGGCAGACAAAGAAACATGGATGCAGTCCATGAGATCAGATGAGAGGGTTGAGAGAACAACACTGATTGTGCCCAAGGGACTCTGTCATGCTAGACTGGGCATGGCGGGTCTGTCTTCTGATAATCTGAGCACATCGCTCTCTTTGATGGGGTTCTAGAAAGTCTGAGGGTCTGCATTGGTTCTTTGGATTCTGGTGTTCGTCTAGCTCAATAGCCAGAGTGGATATCGCTTATATGGGTTTTGTTCTAGAACAGGTGCGCTAGCACTATTGCAACTAGGTCTTGGACGGATTCAAGGATCTTCCTTGAAGGCATTATCAGAGATTTCTATTAGACCACTGTCTTAGTGGTAAATGCTGTTGAGTGAAGTGGAGTCGATCCCTAGCAATCTGTGTATTCTCCTGGTTCTATAATGTCCTCTTTCTGGGGGAGGACAAGGGCTGTTACTGCTTCAAGGTAACAGTTTGGCTCTAACTTGAGTGGTGCAAAGAAACGACGCAGGCATTTCTGAGCAAGTTCTGGTGTCGGGGTTTCAATAAGTCCCTAATAAGGAACTGGTCTTTCTATATATGGCAGGTAAGAGTCACGTCGGCTCTAAGTCGCTTTAGAAGACTCTTCAAAGGAGTTTGAAGAGCTCAAGGGGAAAGGAGGGTTCTTAAGCTTAGTTCACATGAGATAGAATGAATGAAAGGTCTTGTATTGTACAAGAGACCAAGCTTAAGGCTTTAGTCTCGCTCTAAGGGGGTCTTATATACTAGAGTACTACTGTGGCTGTACATATGCTGTTCTGTGAGGTGTCAGTCCAAGCGTAATAGAGATATAGTAATGTAAGTGTGGGTGGAAGTGGAGGAGGCTTGGGGCCGGAGTGTGGGAACCATTACCATAAAAGGAGAAGATATTACATAAACCAATCAGTCCAAAGCAAAAAGTAAAGGTAAAAGTACAAGTCCACAACATTACCCCCTGTTTAGAGTCTTCTTTTGGTGACTTTGTAGGGGCAGTTGTGGCAGAGGTGGCCATATTTGCGGCACTTGTGGCAGTGCTTGCTGCTGGCTTGTTCATTGGCTGGGCGGTAGCCTGCCCAGGCACGGATGTATTCGTCGTTGTCGCTGTCGATGTTGAGGGGGTTGATATGTTGGAGGTAGTTGGGGGTGGTGAACCCTTTGAGGACATCCTCTGTGTTGCTTTGAACCTTGGCGCTCCAAGGTATGGGTTGGGCTCTGACCCCAGTGGCGATCCTGTTGTGAGCATCCGCAAACTGAAGGGCTCCTATCCATTCCAATTTCTTCATCTTGACGAAGCATAGCTTCGTCCTTAGCTTCTGCATCTCCTGCTCCAGGAAGCTGGCATCTTGCTCCCATTTTCTGTAGGCCGTGATGGCCGCTGTTAGTGAGTCATCTCCCTCATCTTTCAAGGTGTCATCGACGCTTTGAACAATCTCCTCTCTCCCAGAGAAGAGCCTGACATGCTGCTCATTGTACTGCGCTTTGGAATGTGTAGAAGGGATGGGCAGGAGGAGGTCTGTGTAAACCTCATGTCCCCTTCCCTGTGTTGTGCTGACGAGTGGGTATCGCTTGTTGTCAAGGTGGTACTTGAAGTACCTGGCGTGGTCAGCAGTACCGTTGAGATGGGGGATGATGAAGGGCTCATGGGTGCGGGTGCGCCAGCTGGCGCCTGGGTGGTCGTCGCTGACTTCGTTCGTCTCCTCATTCTCCTCTTGATTGATCCTCCTCCTGAGGACATCTTCATCTTCCTCTTGTTCTTCTTGGAAGGCACATGGCCTTCAGATTGACAGCAGCTGCAAGGCGGCGCGTACACTATTTGCTGAATTGTTTTCGGTGGTGGTGGAGGCGACTGTGGCCACAGGGCATTGCTGTTCTCCTGCAAGGTTAGCCAGGGCCTCCAATCTATTATCAGCGGGGGATAGGATGGGAGAAGCGGGAGGTGTGGGAGTGAGGGAGCGAACGGAGTAGTGGGGGGAGGATGGGATGAGCATGGGCAGCAGGGATCCTGCATCCTCGTCGCTACCAACCACAGTAGATTCATCATCAGCGAAGTCGATGAGGGGGGAGAAGCGGTTGGCAGCAGATTGGATGGTCCTGAATACAAAGGCAGGGCCTCTGGTGGTGGTCGTGTTGAATGGGATGGTGACTGAGGAGCAGGTGGTGGCCATTGTTGAGGATGTTGGTGGTGATGAGGGTGATGAGGCTGCAGATTGGACGATGTGGTCGCCTAGTGTGATGAGATTGTTGATACGTAGAAGGGTGGCACCAAATGTGCTTTGTTGGTAGCAAGGGTTGTTGAGTTGTTGATAAAACTGAGTCAAGGAATAGGTTGGGTTAGGTGAAAGGATGTCTTTGAGAAGTTGGTCTGGTGTAGGATTGGAGGCTATGGTTGTAACTTGCTGTGAGGGATCACTGCTTGTTGCTTTTCTTCAGGTAGAAACGGTGGGTCTTATATATGTTTCTACCCCCTGTTTATGCCTGTTGTTTCCCATAGAATTCTTGAAGGAG
>QLOT01002905.1:0-16761 GCA_003313875.1 Russula aff. compacta | reverse complement strand
AGGCGGAGAGCCCCAAGCTCGCGAGTGCGTTCATTCAACCATCATTTTACTGACCTGCATTTACACTACTTTTGACTGACACGACGATTGTGGTCATCTGTTTTCCAGACGAGATTGTGCAGACCATCAAGGGCCTCAAGTCTGCATTGGAGCGTACTGGGAGCGTCAGCGGCAAATCACGGCGGAGCAAGCAAATGTCATGATCCGTTCGAGTTCGAGACTCTCAGTGCTGGTCTCATATGCGCCATCATCTCCACTCATCGTTCGAGACTCTCAGTGCTGGTCTCATATGCGCCATCATCTCCATTCATCGTTCGCCTCGTTACCTCCCTTTCGGTCATCAGACCAAGCATGAGTGTATCCATAGCTAGTCGTAATTGTATGTCTCTGTGCTCTAGATAAGAAATAAGAATGGGTATACTTTTTTTTACCCTGTCACTGTCACACATCTCTCCGCACCCCACGCCACCACGTGGCTCTCATAGAAATTCGAGCCCGATGCCGACTTGCACACACTTCCGCGTGCCATCAGATGCGCGCGCGGCGAGCGGCACACCAAAGTTGAGTTCCACACGCACGGGGTCGAAAAGGTAGATCAAGCCCACGCCGGCCGACACGGATGGCTGCGCGAGCGCGGCCGAGATGCTGGAGCGCAGTGATGCCCCCACGCTGCGGCCCTCGTGATGCGGGCGGAGCGGCTCGAGCTGACCGGCGTTGAGGAACGCGTGGACTTTGACGGGCCACTGCGGTTTTTGCGGGAGGTGCGTGATGAGGCTCGCGCCCGCGGCCCAGAACACATCTCCACCAAGCGAGTCGGCTGTAGTGCGAGATGAGATGAAGGAGGGGTGAGGGTGATGATGAATGAGTGCAACGTGGACTAATAGAAGAGATGGAAGGGGGGCGCGTACCACCGTCACGCGGTCCGAGGCTGTTTGCGCGGAACATCCGTAGGCTCGTCGGTCCACCCAGCTGAAAACGATCGGAGAGCGTCGGGGCGGTACCGCCATCACCGCTACCGAGTGGGTGCAAGACACCTGCGCGAGCACCTAGTGAGAGCAGCTGTGGGGGGTTTTTTTTTTTGAGCGATTTCAGCGATCAGGGAAGGGAGAGAGAAGGGGCCAAGCTTACGAGACCTGGATGCAGCACGCGGGAGGCGTCCAGAGACCCCTCTGCTTTGTAGAATGCGGCGCCGGCGCCGCCGAGCCCCGCCAGTTCGTGCCGTAGCTGTGCGCGTACGCCACACGCGCCTAGGGTCGGGTGATCGCGGGTGTCGTGGGTCCAGGTATGGAAGAAGGACGATTTTATGGATGTACCTGCAGCCGTGCGTACACTTGTGTGAATGAGAACGGGGGTGTGCACACGTAAGCACGTAAGCATATTGAATTAAGAGGCACAAGGTTCAAATAAAAAACATTGAACGGAAGGGGGAGCGGGGGTAAGGCGGACCTGAGAGACGCAGTAGGTTTGAGACCGCCGATATGGCGCAGCATCACCTCGTAGCCAAACTCGTTTTGTCCTGCGCGTGCGGCGACTGCACCTCGCTGAGAGCAGCAGCAGCGCGTTTGCGGGGGGTCAGTCTATTGGGGGCTGACACGGACGCGACGTACGCGAATGACGGCCCGCGCACCACGGAGGATTTCTGTAGCGCTCATATAGGACGAGTTATCACGGTCGAGCGCAAAAACAGACAGTTCTCCGTGCGTATCGAGGGTTCGGGTGAGGGGCGCCGTGAATGTGGCATGGAAGGAACGTCTCGTCTTGGTGCCAAAGGAGACGTTAGCCTCAAACGTTTCTCCGCCACCGAAAACGTTCCTTATTCTGCTTGTCGCGCTCTGCGGGAGTAGAGGGTGGAAAAGCAAATGAGTTAAAGGGAGAAATGCAGGGTGCGGGAATCGGGTGGATGGGCATTACCGCATTGCCTTCGCTGTTCCCGACCTCGGTAGAGGTCTTTAGAAAGAAACGTGGACGTTCCCTAGTGGAAAAGACAACATCGATATCACTGGGCTTTGCTGCTCGGTCCGCGGAGGGCTCGAGACGTGCGTGGATGGATTGAAAGAGGTCGGCCTGGACGAGATAATGACCGATGTCACGGGTGGCACGGAGGACGGATTCGAAGGAGGGATGAGAGGTGGATGACGGGAGATGTGGATAGATGAGGGAGGCGAGAAAGGACCTCCGGGTGTGTTTCGCACCTTCGATGCGGACGGTGGCGATGCGAGCGTGCTGGTCGAGGAGAGAGTCCATGAGGCCAAGAAAGGAAAGACGGTGGCGGTGGAGCGGAAGGCAAAGGAGCAGATCTCGATCTAGATAATCCGACTCCGGCATTGAGTTGGGTCCGGCCCATCCGGGCGGGTCACATCCCCTTGTGACGCATTTTAATTTTTTGTTTTTATTTCGTTCGGCCTTTGTCCGCCCTTTCTTAAAGGCAGGAGGACAATCGGGACCTGCGCCCAGTAATTTCTGTCTGACTCATGGCGTCGTCCATGTATTATGGAACTCCCTCTTCACTGCCTTCCGACTATGCCCTTTTATCTCGCTATGCTAACACCGGAGATTCATCCACCACAGACGACCCCACTGACGACTTGCCAACCAGCCCAACCGGCCCAACAGAAGAACAGGACGACATGATCCCCAAAGGACGTCCCATCAGACGCAGTAGCTTTCCCTCTCCTTACTTGCGACCTCTCCAACCCAAACTGCCCGAACCCTTCGCCTCGAAGCTTCCCGTTCCTGATGAATACACGCCCCTCCTGGTCCCGCGTATAGAAGAAGAGGTCGAGACAGGCACCCATCTGATCCACTCTCCTTGCAGCTCTGCCAAGGTTTACAGGGATGAGTTGCGGATTCAGTTCAAATACACGCTCCCCGTTTTCGGGTATGCTTTGCCCCTTGGTTGGTGCCTTGTTTGTCTGACGCACAGTATGCAGCACCCACATGCTTGAATATTCCCTCGTGATTGCCTCGGTGGTGTCAATCGGACATGTTTCGACCGTTGCCCTCGCGGCGTCGACGCTTGGCTCGATGACGGCGAGCGTGACTGGGTACAGCATCATACACGGACTGGCCAGTACGCTTGACACGATGTTGCCTAGCGCCTGGACATCCTCACAACCACAGCTCGTAGGACTTTGGACGCAACGGATGGGTGAGCGAGCCGAACAAAGAGCGTGTGTCGATGCTGACATATTCCATTCTAGCTGTCGTCACGGCTGGGTTTCTAATCGTACGTCTATCTTGGCGCTTTCGTGTTTGGGCATAATTCACATCTTGATATAGCCGGTCTACTTTGTTTGGTTTAATGCAGAATCAATTCTACTCTTTTTGCACCAAGAACCAGACGTCGCTCACCTCGCTGCCGTATACCTCAAGTGCTCTTCCATCGGCCTCCCCGCATATGCCTTCAATTGTATATCCCGGTGCGCCCTATTTCCCTAACCGGCCCGGCCTTGAGTTTCCCCTGACGGTCTTCAAAGTCGTTACTTCCAGTCACAAGGTCTCTTCACCGTTCCTACCCAGATCGTTCTCGTCATTGCGCCCATCAACGCCGTTCTCAATTATTTTCTTGGTATCAAGGTCTCCCTCCCTAACATGATGTAGAACAGTTCACTGACCTTGCCACCCAGTATGGGGTCCCAAACGCTTCGCTCTCGGCTTTGTCGGAGCACCCCTCGCAACTGCGGTTTCGTTCAACTTGATCTCAATCTCGTACATCATATACGGCGTTTTCTTTGTTCCCCTAACGGCGTGGCACCCCTTCTGCAGCCGTACTTTCACAAGCCTTGGCGTTCTCGTTCGCCTCGGTCTGGGTGGCATTGGTCTGTCCCTGTCGATTCGTCATCTTATTACCATTGACAACTTATTGGCCCTTGCAGGCCAAACCGCGTCTGAATGGTGGTCTTGGGAACTCATCGGCCGTGAGTCGTTCTCCTTTGACGCCCGAAATCTTTTCGCTAATAAAGTAATAACTATTGCAGTTGCCGCCAGCCTGTAAGTCATAAGCTCATTCGTTTACGCATCTATTAACGGCCAGGCTCGATTCAGCCTTGGACCTACCGCCTTAGCGGCACAGTCTGTATTGTTGGTGTCCGCATCCACTGCATTTCAGGCACCTTTCGCCTTGAGTGTGGCCTCTGCTGTCAGGTAACGACCCGTGAATGTTATCTGTAGTCCGCTGCTCTAATCCCTTTATAGAATAGGGAATCTCCTCGGAGAGCAGAATGCTGCCCGTGCAAAAGTAGCTTCGAGGGCGTCAATGCTCTTGGCACTTGCCTTTTCAGGAATCTCTAGGTAAAGGGCAAACTCTTACCGCCACTGCTCTTGTTTGACGCGGCCGTTCACTGACTATATCATTCAGTTCCACATTCTTGATTTTCAGAAATCAATGGGGCTACCTGTTTAACAATGATCCAGGTTCGCTCTTGTTCATCTCTCCACGGCTCATGCTCGAGGTGTCTGACTGTTTCTCCAGACGTAGTCAAGACGGTGGCAGCGATTCTTCCCGTGGTCGCCCTTTTCCAAGTGTTCGATGGTCTTAATGGTGTCACCGCAGGGATCCTCAGATCCCGAGGGAAGCAGGTGCGTTTTCGCGAATTCCTCTTTGCCCGGAGCTGACTTGACGATCTCTATATGACAGTTTACTGGTGCTCTGTTGAATTTAAGGTATGCCTACCCGTTACTTCATATATTTCAAGTTGAAGCGCACTAAATGGCGGTCTTTTCCTTAGTGCATACTATTTGCTTGGTGAGTTGCTCCTTTGTCCCTGGATCGGCCAAAGTTCGACTAGTGTGTTGGGCAGGTATTCCGTTCGGGATCTGGCTGGCGTTCCGACGCAACATGGGGCTTCACGGACTGTGGTACGGCCTGACACTCTCGCTCGTGTACTGCGCTGCGATAGGCGTGTGGCTCGGGTTGAGGACAGATTGGAATAGGGAGGTGCAAAAGGTGCAGAAGCGGCTAGGGGCAGATAAGTCAAACCGGGACTCCCAGGCTACACTTGATGGCGAGAGTGCATGAGTGTAGTACAGAGAAGGTCATCGCTAGTAGGTTTCTCAACCTTAGGAAGGTGGGAACGACAAGGAGAGGACAAGGAGGAAGAATCGATCGTGCTTCAGCGAAATCGATCAGGACAGAAAAGGAGGGGATGTCGTCGTATATAGTCGTCGATAGTAATAGCCTGAGAATTGATGGTCTTTCTTAGGAATGACCACTGCAGAGAAATCGAATTCTTTAGGGGCTTGATGACATTAGTGTCGTCGCAGGTTACTGCAGAAAACTCCCTTGCAATCCGAGATGATCACCTCAATGCATATTTAAACCGTAACGGAGTAATGGCGCCATGCAAGGCTACAAGGCCACGTTGAAGGTAGAGCATTATGCCCACCCAAGTGGAGTTTATCGCATGTGAGATACGGAATAGATACAGTAGACGCACAGCTTGACGATATCTCAACCTCGGCACCATTCCTGCTCTCAAATTCGATCACCGACCCAAACCGTGCGTACACAACCTTCGCGCCCAAACTCGTGCTTGACTTAGCACAAAAGTTTTTTTTTTTTGATCCTTGACGACGGATGTGATGGTGGTGGTTGGGATGAATTAGCAGGGGTAAAGATCACGTGGTCAGCTCGTCCGAGTCGTTTCTCTCGACAGCCACAATACCCCAAACCCCGGATTGGAGATCACATCGCAACCCCGCAATAAAAAAAACTTATGAACAGATGTCACACTGTAGGATTGGCGAGTCACGAATCGTCACGAGAAGTATTGGAATGGGCGGTGCAGGCCGCAGATCCTAGGACGCTCACCGTATTGATTGTGATTCGTTGTCTAGGCCATTCGATCATCAGTCTTTCATAGCTTCATCTCCGGCCGGTCCTCAGGAAGGGCCGGTTTTGGGCGACGGAGATTGATACTCGTTTCGTTTGGCTCCCCTCCCTTGCCTTTGCCACAAACTAACACATTTCTTCGTTCAGAGGACTCTAAAGCGCCATTTTTTGAACACTCGAAAGCAAGCAGTACTATCCGATTGCCGCCAGAAAACTGTGATGTCTTGAGAACTCAGATTTTTGTGCCCCGTCTTCTGCCTCGGCGGGATGGGAGTCATGACGCCCAGAGTTTCTACTTGGCAGTTCTTGAGACCACGTCGCCCGCGCGTGCACCGCTCGGGCGCTCACTGTCAACGATGCCTTATTGTGTGGCCCTCATAGCCTTGCGCCCCCACATCAGCACACTGCCGGCGCGATCAATGGATTGTCGTTGTACCTTGCTGCGCCTGTAGTGTTGGACTCTTTGGCGATGCAGTACTGCAAGTGCTCACAATAGAGTACCGGTCGCACTCAAGCTACAAAAGTACTGGTCTACTGGACTTGTTCTTGTTTCAGATACGTGCAGTTACGATCATTAGTAAACTCGAAGCAAATTTGCCACAGTCTAGACTTATTCCTAGGAATGCTTCCCGGTTGATACGCTTTTAGCTTGTACCCTTCCAGTCGTTCTCAGGATCGACAGTGAGCGCCACGTGCTACAACTGCTAGAATGTTTGTTGCCACGGCAACGGTCAAGCCCATTCAAACCATCGCAAACTCTGAACGTGATGGCTACTGCAATAGGGTGTGCATATACATTATCCGACACCCCATCTATTTGGGGGTATCTATCAGTTGTACTTCGCAATCTCCCTCTTATATCCCACATGCCTCACTTGCGGCTACCGGGGGATATAATGTGCCCTATCTGACATCAATATAGGACTTCTTTATGGTGATGTACTGTAGGTCTATAGTCGTGGCAGCTTCTGATCTTCTCCCGAATCACGGACACTTCTCCCATTCATCATGCGGCTACCGGATTCTACATAAGGATGGCCTCTCACGACAGAGAGAAACTTTATGCCCCACGAACGAACCGACATGTCACTCTCACCAGTTAGATCAACGTTTAACATCGACGAGAAGAACGACATTGGCATCACCTTCACCAAGTACCATGAACAACATGCCGGTCGACTGGTCCTTGATCCCGAGTATATCTATTTCCTTCTTTTTGCATTCTTGCTGGTACATCTTGTTGATCGCCCCATGCAACAGCGAGGCGCGCATCGAGTTTGGTGAACATGTCGCATCGCAGCTGAAACTTTCGCCGGACGGGAAGACTGTCCTCTGGCCCCAGCCAACAGATGATCCGGAGGACCCTCAAAACGTCAGTCTGTGCTTTTAAATGGGTTACTGATTAGGGCGATATTGACCGGGTACTTTTCAGTGGTCCGAACGTCGGAAGACCATCCAACTGATCATCATCACTCTCGCTGCGGTGGTCCCCGACTTTGACTCGGCAATTGGTTAGTGTAGGGCAGAATGAGCGCCGGGCTAGCCGCTGTCACTAAGGCGGGTTGTTCCAACGCAGGCATCGCGACCCTTTTCCCGCTGGCGAACCAGTACCATACAACGAGCGGGGAGATCAACAATCTCACGTCCAAGTATGTATCTCTCATCCCTTTTTCTCCAGTTTCGTGCTCACGTTATGCAGCTGGAGTATTTTCCTTATCGGTGAGCAGCCAGGATCCCATTTTATCGTCAGTAGTCTAACAGGTGGGCGGGACAGGATGGGGTGCCATCATCGCAGTCATGCTTATGCGTCGCTACGGTCGCTTGCCCGTGCTCTTTTGGTCGCAAGTGCGTGAGACGCTATAAATGACTGATCGTTGCTCATCCGTTGTACAGTTGCTCGCCCTCGGATTCCTCATTGGCTGTACCTTTGCACCTAACCTGAAAACATTTGCTGGTCAGTGCTTTGCTGCTGCAGACGCTTGAAACGCCTAGTAATGTTGCATGATGCAATATGAAGCGATGCGATGTTTGACAGGATTTTTTGGGTTCGTGGACAAGCCGTATTCTAGTACTAGATGGGCTGACGGAATTCAACTCCACACAGAACGTGTCCCCAAGCGACGGTATGAAAGCATTGATGATAAGCGTTCGGTGAATGGCTTGACATGAGCACAGGGTCTCTATATTGTTACAGACATGTACCCGTTCCACCGCCAAGCGCGAAAGGTAGGCTTCCTTTCTCTATTCAGTTACTTATAACTCACAAAGCTCTGTTTAGATTAACATCTGGACCTTCGGTTTCATCATTTCACCTTTCCTTTCGCCTTTCGCGTTTGGTTTCCTCGTAGCCCGAGCAAGGTCCGTTTCCCCCTTCTTGGATACTTTTTTTTTCTGACGATTGTTTACATATCAGCTGGAGATGGGCGTATGGAATCGGCTCCATGTACGGCGCATTTGTCCTCGTCCTTATCGTCCTCTTCGGACGTGAGACGTACGCCAGTGCATCTTTACTACCGCTCATGCTCTCACGCTCTCGGATAGAATGTACAATCGGGGCGAGAAACATCTTCCACCACGACCAGCAGATGGTCTACGTTATCGTATTGAGACTCTGGTGGGCATAACTGGTGCCAAGATGGCCAAGCATAGTGCAACTTGGCGTGAAGCCGTCTCGGCTCCCTTGAAGCTCATTTGGCGCCCCCACCTGCTGAGCATAACGGTCTTTGAGGTATGTCACTTTCCTTGACACTGAGGTCACATTTGTGGTCAACTAAATGGGCGATGCGCAGGCCCTTCTATTTGGTTTCGGCATTGGTATCAACGTACGCGCATCACTGCATCGTATAGTGAACTAAATCTTATGCCCCGTTGATAGGTTACAAATGTTGTTTTTCTCGCCACACCACCACCCTTGGGGTATGGATTTTCTCAAAATGCGATCGCTGCGGCGTATGCAACGCCAATGGTCTGTACTCCCGCTCTGCGTAGTCTACATATTGACCCACGAAGGTTGTCTACGCAGGTCGCGGTCTTCTTCGGTGAGCTCATCGGCCATTTTGCAAATGATGCCATCATGCACGTCACCACAAGACGTAACCATGGCGTTTTCGAGGCGGAAAATCGACTATGGTGGGCATGGCCGGGTGTGTCCTATTGGGATGTTACTCAAACGGCTTTATGGCCGGTCGGCATGCGTACTTTACAGGGCATGCTACATAGCGATTCCGTTGTACATCTGCGGGTTTGTTGTCCTTGGCGCGGCACTTCAGAATCACCTATCGGTTGGCGCGCTTGTGATGGGATGGGGTATAGCTCAGGTCGCGATTATGGTCAATACGGTGGCAGTCTGTACGTCGCTCTTCCCCCCCAAAGTTTCGTCTCGTTTTCTCTTTCGCGCGAAAAATTCAAAGGCCCCCTCTCCCCGTCTTTAGATGCGTACCTCAACGACTGCTTCCCGAAACACCAGGGCGAGATTAGCGCTCTGCTGAACCTCGCGCGTGTGCTGGGTGGTTTCAGCGTTGCATACTTTCAGGTCCCATGGGCGGCAAAACATGGAGCATTGCAGACGTTCGGCTGTGAGGCTGCGTATGTGGTCTTCTTCTCCGAGCGTGCAAGGTTATCTGACGCCTTGACCTAACACATAATTTCTTAGCATCGTTGGAGGACTGTTTGTCTTCATTGTCCCGACGGTTCAGCTCACTGGGAGGACACTGAGAGTGCGTGGCTCATGTTCCTTTTTTTTGGTTTTGTTTCACCTGGCCATTCAACCTGCTCCAGAAACACTTCTCGTATTAAGAAATCAAATCCTAAAGTCGTTGTCGTGGGCTCCTCTCTCTCCAGCTACGGTTATTTGCATTTCCTGATTGTGTTTATCAACTTCATGGAGCTTGTGCCAGTGATAATAAACCTTTCCCATTTCGCAGCACGCACTGAGTGTTTCCCTGTGACGGCCCGTTGCGTGTCTCAGGGTTAACTGAGCTTGGATTCAAGGTACCTACCTATTCAATCTAGTCTTAGGACGGTTTATCGGCGTGCACGTTGTCAGCGAGCCCACGACACCTTATCTTATCCGTCCTGAAGAGATCGCATCGTTCTTTCGCGACTAGTAGGCGAATCGGAAGCGCGGAAGGACAGGACCCCGAAGCGAAGTTCCCCGCACTCGTTGGTGCTTGAAAGGTGTCTGTCGGTGTGAGAATGACCATTTTCCACCTTCCCTACTAGCCTTGGAGTCTCACCGTCATCACTCTCGCATCCACACTCGGTGCGGTCCTACCTAGACCTAGATTTTGACTTTGAGTCATGGGTCAGAGCATTGCAAAGCAAGGAATGTTAGGCCAAAAAAAAAGATCCCGTGGAGCGTTACTGACTCAGCTTCAGACCTAAAATTGTACCAGATCGATCGTGATCCGATCGATCGGAGCTTAGATAAGATAACCCACTCGGGGCGCGCGCATTTCCATGCCCCTGGAACAACTATTGACTAACTATATTTATATATCATAGATAGTAGCCTTGGCCCGTCAACGCGTCAACTCTTGTGAAGCCCGCGCATGTGCTGAGGCGAGCAGCGTTCGTAACCTTGCTCCGTTTGATACCTGCACTTATTCGAGGTCATCGAGGTAAATATTCAACGCCCTCGTGTATGACAGCACGCGCCGACAACTGAACTACATTCGTCTTCGTACATGACGATGCTCAACTCACATTCTACCTTACACTTTCCAGATGTAAAAATTGGGGGGAGGGGGCACCTCCATTCCATGGTAGGGAATGAGGCTTTGATTTTCACTCGAATCGGTGTGCTATCATATCGACGAGATCAACCTTACCTCAGTTGATCTACCGGCGTCTCATTCGCCGACCCCTGGGGCACACCCTGAACCAGGACAAACTAACATCCAAATGCTTCGAGGCTAATTGATGTGGCTCCGATTTGATCCTGTTGGTCGGATCTGAAATGAGCCGTGAAACGTGTTGGTTGACGTCCTTCAGTCGATATTGGGTAACGTTTAGCAATACCAAATTCAGGGATCAGCACTCTGGACTGAATGGTGGTACAGTCGTAGGAGTTATAGCCTTGCCTTGACAGCCGCACAGATTTACTGGTATTGGAAATACATACGAAGTGCATAAGTAAGACATGTGAACTTTGCCATAGCGGTGGCCCATAGGAACTTACAACGAGAGGGCGCTAGTTCGTAATACATCCGTTGTTATCGAGAACAATACGAGTACAGGTAGCAGATGATACCACCATGTCAAGGGAGCATGTCCGCTTCCTTAATCAGGGGAGTGTTTCCGGTCGCCCTTCTCTGAACAAGTCTAGAAACGATGAGAGATCGGACATGTGCGAAGATTGCAAAGTTACCTCTCGAAAACGTCCAATGGAGATGATTGCTCTATGCTGGCCATTTCGTCGGTGAGAGGTGCAGCTAGCGGGACCCAACTACTCAAAGGACTTGTTCCCGGTTCGTAGATCGCTTGAGCTACATATAACAGTAATCCATCTGGTTTGATCTCAGCCTTCACTGTGCTCGGTACGAGGCCCGCGAACTGCGATGAATCGATGTCCATTGCATCCGTATCATTGAGTCTAGCAGGAATGGATATTTGGGCGTTGTAAGATGAGCGAGCACGTGGGATGATGGTGCTAAGGAAGTGAGGAAAACCTGTGTCAGTATAGTAGGGAATTTGCAGAAAAGTCGTGGGATATGGGAAGCTGTATCCAACGGGACCATTACTTCCCTGAGGTGAAGTTTGCAGAGCGACAGGAGCGGCCATCATCGGAGGGCGCGAGCGTGGTAGCTCGGACAAACGCGTATCTCGCCACCAGAAGCTGTGTTCCGCCAATCAGGTGGTGGGTTCGTTATCAGGAATGAAAAGACCAACCGGAAAGACGATTCGCAATCCGCAATATCCTGTCCTTTCCACTTGATAACGTCGAGGACGTGAAGGATGCCATTCTCCTTCCAGTTCTGATCTAGGATGCAATCCAATACAGTATCCGATGGCAACGGAGACGGGAAGCGAGGTATGAGAGGTCTGCCCAGGACGCGAGAGCGGATCGTCGTATTAGGGACTGACGAGGAGGACTTCATTCAGTCATGGTGGAGCGGACCATCGATGGACGCACCAGCGCCAATCGTTCCTCCACCTTGGTGCGAGATTGCCAGGCATCTCTTCCCGACAGGAACGGGGGCTAGCGCTACCCAGCCAGTCTCGAGATCGCTGGGCAATCCATCTTCCCCGCTAGCCCACAGATCTGTTTCCTGCATCTCTAACAGTTCCGCATACATGCACTTGTTGGCCCATGGACTCGTCTTATTGTCCTTCGAAGGCTTTGCGGCCTTCCATTTCCCCCTGCGCTTGGAAGGGGTGGGTGTCTGAGGCGCTCTTGCTGGAGTAGATTCTGGGTGAGGTTCCTGAATTGGGACCGCCGAAGGCGGGCTGGGCTCCGATCGGGGTAGCAGCGGGGCTAATTGAGCGATGCCCTCGCGGACGATATCTGGGTTATCATTCTTGCCAGCTTCATCATCTGACAGTCCGAGATTCAAGTCAGCAAATAGATCAATATGGCGTTCGCTCTCCACACGTCTCGCCCGTCTCTAGATATACGATATCCGTTGAATAGCACTTCCCGATGCGACAAATATGTGCCGCACGAGTTTTTGCTCCTCCAACGCCTGTTTTGTGCGACTTGGTTGAGCAAAGCATCATGTTATACAGGTAGTCTCGCAATGACAGACCTTGTTGCGCCTGATTTCTTGGGACAAGTTCGTGTCTATAATGTGTCTGGGGGGTTGTTTGAATGATGCCTTCCTGTCTGCAAACATGATGTTTATCGCATGCGGAGACAGAGAAACTGTCACAGTTATTGTCACTCAAAAGCAACGGGGACTCGGGCCGGCGTCCTCAATTGGTCTGGTCGTTCGCATTGTTCGCATCTGGCGCAGCGAGCTCATCGATCATCAACACTCCGCGACCTGCATTAGGGTCAAGACTGCGGACCAAGGAACGAAATTCTCGCACTGCGTGCGTTGGACCTGGCGCCCAGATGCAAAACGGACTTTGCTTTGGACAACTGCGACACCCTCACTTCAATACAAATTACGTGACTGACCCAATGGCACCATGACCGTTTCGGCTTGCCATTTCACTACATTATCAAACCCAATTGAACCCGTCAAATTTTCATGAATCCTTGGGACAATTGCGGGCTCTTATCTAACAATGGCACCATCTGATAGCGACGACTCGGACTTTGGGAGCCCAGATTCTTACCCATTTGCAATATCCAGCACACTCGGAGGTGAACTGCGGCGCAGGCATAAGTTTTCTTATCGTTGGTGCTCTCGTGTTGGAACAAAAGGTCATTTTACTGCCACTTCCGGTTGATATTTGTCTTGTCTGCTGGCGCTAGGTGATATATGTACCGGCTCTCAAGTCATCTGCACTCGGTCTGTGTGCGCTATGCTGTACGAGGCGTATCAGTTGATGAACCGCGGATGTCGGCATTCTGGATCTCTCATGTGGATGGGGCCACTCCACCTCCATGCGGCATCAAGGAAGCTGTTCTAACGCCAATGCCCCTCATGGCCATTCCGAAGTCCACAATTCGGCAATTGGATGACCCAGGCGCGGAGAATCATGATTTGTCATTGCAAGTAGGTGCACTTCACATCGACTCGCATAATTGTGATTCGGAGACTCATGCCTTCGTGTGAAAACCAGCATCATGCGGCTGCCTGCTGTGTGAAAAACTTGGCTCAATACAACAAATCTGGTGTTCGATTCTATAACATTTGGAAAACGCTTGTTCAGTAATTGAGTATATTCTTCAATTTCTCCACCTCGGCACTGCTTCCCTTTAGGGATTCCTCCATGGCCTGTCAATTATCAGTTTGATACTCGCGTCCTCTATCGAAAGCCACAGACCTCATTTACACTCAGGTATTTTTCCACAAGTTCCTTCCCAAGGACGTTGTTGATGACTGTATCTGTCCGCGCGACATCCCTTGCTGCGCCGAGCGTACGCTGAAGTCGCCCTACAATACCTCTCCTCGCACGCTCTTTCTCGCTCAGATCCGACGCGAGTCCATCTACTTCCTCTATCTTTAGCTCCAAACCCTTTTCGATGCCTATGAGGCCCAGGCCAAGTAGGGCCGCAATTGCTATATAGGGATTGGCCGTCGCATCGACCGTGCGCAGTTCGAAGTGGTGGGCGCCTGGTGGACCGGTGAGACGTACGGCTGCCTCCCGGTTCTCTATCCCCCAGCAAGCGTACGTGCCACACGACCAGATGCCATCTCGGACGCGGTCATAAGACGCTGCCGTGGGCAACGTGAATGCGGTACTGGAAGGAAGGTTTTCAAGAAGGGACTGCAGGAACGATCGCTCGAGAGGTGTCATGGTCGTCTTGTGGTTTGTGTTCGGATTCGCGGGAGGGGGGTTTGCAGGGGGCTGAGATGTGGGATATACAGATATGTGTGTATGCGCTGAAGTGCCGCCTATGACCAACACAAATCAATATACTGGTCTTGAGAAGGAGAACAGAAGGATTACAGCTATTCGGATAAACTCGGGGAGAAAATGTAGCATGTAGCCCGTGCTTTGCTGCAGTGTTGATAATCGTCTCACGAGTGAATACGACAGCATCGGCAGCCTCCAAAGGTGGAAGTGGACCCGTTACCACTTCGTACTGTCCAATCGAGATTCGTGTAAGCCGCACTCTAACCATTGGCCGTATTTCCACACCTGTCCAGGAGCTGCCTCCGTGTGATACGTCAAGAGATCTATACCACCACCCAGGAGAGCATTAGCAATATCCTCAAGGCATTTTTCAGCAATTGAGCCGGATAGCAGTCCACGAGATGCCGACCAAGGAGCGTCGTTCACGGGTACGATAGGATCGGTTGATTTGAGGAGAATAAATTCCGATTCGACACCGATGAGAAATTCCACGCCGAGAGTTTTGCCCTTGCTAGAATTCACTTATCGTTAACGATCGGAATGGCCAACTGCCAACATACATACTTTGCGATGTCCCTGAGGAGCCCTCGAGGGCAGAGAGGCACTTTCAGCGCATCCTCTCTTCCTGCTTTTTCTCGAGTGGGCAACTTTTCCTCGAACCAGCCCATGATGCTCGCATGGTCAGGAGTATAGGAGCATATGCGAGTGGAACTCAGGTCAGGGGTGTACAGATATTCACCAGTACCTGAGAACCCAGGCGCCAGGGACGCTCCGACTATGCCGAACGTGGCCTTGGTGATTCCTATCCCAGGACGTGAGGCCGACAGGAGATCGACGAAGGCCCTAGCAGGTATGACGCGGTAGCGAGTGATGTTCGTGTAGTCAACCCATTGGAAACGAATGTACTGAATCCCTGCATTCCATAGCCTGTTAAGGACATCGCCTTGTTGCCCTTTCCCAACCTTTGAGAGCTTGACCGAACCTGGGAGGTATTGTAGGCCGAACGCGACTTGGGATGTTGATGGCGGTGTCATGAAGTTCTTAGTATAGGCTGGGACCTGTACTGGTAAATCGCCCGTGGATGTTGATTCAAGACCGTTGCCAGCAAAGTGATGGTCGCGTCCAAGGACTTACTCGAGGCGGAGTTATATTATTTAGGGTTTAAGCTACCGAGTAAGAGAATTGAGCAGTTGGCTTTCCTTTTGTGCATAAGCTTGTTATGTAAAACGTATATACAGTACCCGTAAGACTTGGACTTCCAGCTAGCGCGTCATGGTTAGAATAATGCTGTAGTCACATTACTATCATATTCTATCCGACTAGGGGCTAGTAGGTCATTTCCAAGATTTCGAAGTTCAAGGAAAGTCAGGCATGGACTGGAATGGAGGTCCAAATGATTGTCATTCATGTTGTGAGCGGCGTTAATGTGCAAGCAGTCCTGGAAATGAACACAACTTATGGATGCTTGGACAAATTGCATTATCACTAATTTACATTCACTGAGTCTCCGCGTCAGAAATCAGTAAACGGAGCAGACTCCGAGTCCTCGCCTTGGATGACGACGTAGTCAGTAGATGTAGCGAGACGACTTGGAATGAATCTAGAGGTTTATCATAACGTCACGTCCTATTTCTATTCCTGTTTCAAACTCCTCAAGATAGGTGACAGGTCCCCACATTCTTACCCTACGTATGCATATCCATTCTCACTATGATTTTCCGGGACGAAAGCAGAATTAGCAGATCACGTATGTGCACAGAAGTCTCCGAGTAGAGTTAATTAACATACCTTCCGCCGCCCTCGATCTCGCAACTGTTCCATGCGTCCCGAAGCATTAGGTTCGCGCGGAGAGCTACATCTGTATTCTATTTCTCTCGCAGACGATGCCACGTTCGGACAACTGCGCATGGGCAAAAGGTGATGAGGCCATTCGCACGACGGCGCCGGGCATCTTTCATAACTCCACAAGCAGGCCAAATGATTGTATTCCGTTACGTAGAGCAGATGCGTGAATGTGCTAGGAATCAAGTTCAGTTCAGCTGTCTGCCCATTTTAGATCCGATCAAAGCGGCGTTGTTGAATAGAGAAAACGGTGTTGAAGAAAACTTCTCCCCCTAGATTTGGTTTCCGACCGGGTTTTAGGGTCACGCGGTCACGAGCGACCAGATGACCCTGTCCCGCAGAGTGAGATTTAACTGCACAGTCTTGGGCTTATTCTACAATCGGCTGCTGGTGGCTTCTGGTCTCTAATTGTCATTAATTCAATACTTACTTGATTGGTAGTAACTCATGATCAAGCGCTCTTCAAGTTGAGCGCTCAAGTGCTCAAGCTCAAGCCCATGTACTTGTAACGAATGACTTGCTTCGATTTTGACTGGTCAAAGCTGAGGCGTGCAGGAGCAAATACAGTACATTTTGGTCTTATCTTACCCGCGTAATGTTTTTATTTTTGTAATCTAGCT
>QLOT01002904.1:0-14603 GCA_003313875.1 Russula aff. compacta | reverse complement strand
TGTCATTAATTCAATACTTACTTGATTGGTAGTACAGTAACTCATGATCAAGCGCTCTTCAAGTTGAGCGCTCAAGTGCTCAAGCTCAAGCCCATGTACTTGTAACGAATGACTTGCTTCGATTTTGACTGGTCAAAGCTGAGGCGTGCCGGAGCAAATACAGTACATTTTGGTCTTATCTTACCCGCGTAATGTTTTTATTTTTGTAATCTAGCTGTTATCACACTCCACTAGAAGAACTCTGGCTGATTAGCCAATCAGTTTTCAGGATTTTTCCCAAATTCAATTACAATGCCAGCGCCGCGGCCTCGCCGGGCTCTTTATCCCCGTCTACGCGGCCACGGACTGAACCAATACAGTAACGCTATCTTAATTGGCCCGTCTTCCCATACCTATTCCGTTTCGCATGAGGGGGTCTCGCTGCATGTGTGTCTATTTTGTCCTTGTATATCCCACCGAAACTGTGACCCATTTCCTCCTGGAAGGACGGTATGTGTGTTGCTCATCGACTACCCGATCTGAGTCTATCCGATCACTGTTGAGTATTAACCTAGATAGCATATTGACTCTCTTGACTGGCCACAATAGCTTGATCTTGATCAGTTGTACCGGTTTGCTCGTCCAAGGCCACGTACATAATGTGCACATTATTTAGTTCATAACTTTTTTCAAGCTGGTCCGAAACCCAACTCGGTTACCGTCTGAAGCCTTCTATCTCGCCATAAAGTCCCCAAAACACCTTATATCCTGATGTCCACCTACATCTCCTGCCCTTGTCCCCCCTCTCAGGCTCTCCCACTTTCCTCTCGGTCTTCTTAGAGATGGGTTCGTTCAGCGAGAAGAGCGACGAGAAGCACGTTCACCTCTCCATCGGCTCTCACCTGGTCGATTCTGGTGCACAGCTAGCTACTGGCATCCACTCATCGCTGGACCCAGCTGAATCTTTGAGAATCAGGTGTGTGCGGACACCTAGAACGGTATGTTGGCCTCACAATTTCAAACCAGGCGGAAAATAGATAGACATATTCTGCCCCTCATGTGTAGTAGGTGTCTCAGCTGATGTTGGCTTTTGACGCTAAGGACCTTTTCCCTAGTTTTGTATTGGTATCCTCATCTTCAACTATCGTGACTGTGACAACCTTTCAACACAATTTCTATCATAGGATCCAGTTCATGGACAAGACAACCCTGGGCAGCGCTGCAATCCTTGGAATACAGTAAGCATTATGATCTTGAGAGGATGCATGCCGTAACGAATACCCAGGAAAGCTACCCATCTTACCACGAACCAGTACGCGTTCACGTTCTTCTGCAGCATGTCAGCCAACAAACCCGGCTTGCAGATACAATTGGTTGGTTCTTTCCTTTTCAAGCCTCTGAGCTAGCATCTCACCCCTGTGGATCAGGCTAGGCACGATCTTCTATCTCGGTTATCTCGTCTTTGAGTTTCCACAGAACTTGGCACTGCAGAGGTTTCCCGTTGGGAAATGGATGAGGTAGGTTGCATGCACTTCGTAGAGGGTCTTCCATCTACTGACGTGACATATCTATAGCCTGAACATATTCATCTGGGCCATTTCTTTATGTTGCCATGCCGCTTGCAAGAACTTTGCCGGTCTCTTCATCGTTCGTCTCATCCTCGGAATGTGTGAAGGTTCCATCACGGCGGGCTTTATGATCGTCAGCTCCATGTTCTACACGCGGAGCGAGCACACTGCTCGTGTTGGTTATTGGTGTGAGCACTGTTATCAGCCGCCCTCCACCCTGTCTCACCCCCTAATAGTCTTAATGAACGGAACTGGTCTGAAAGACATCTCTATTCACGCTCGCAAACACTCATATACGTTACAGCCCAAATTATCTCTGGTTTCATCAGCTTTGGCTCCTTGCATATTCGCACCGGAAGATTTGAGCCATGGCAATGGTATGGCCAAGTATGACACCTCGCCTATATTTACTTCATACTTTACCTTCCTCCAGGCTTATGATCATCACCGGGATGCTCACCCTCATTACGGCAATACTCTTCTTGTAAGTATCCATAACACCTCGTGATGCCACTCTCTGTTCACGATCAGGTAGCTTCTTGTTTCCAGACTCGCCGACAAATGCTTGGTTTTTGACCGCGGATGAAAGAGTTAAAGCCGTTCAGCGTATCAAAGTAAGTTGACCATAGTTCCCGTGACTTGTCTGAGCTGAATTGTGAACCACGAAGGAAAACCAAACGGGTGTTGAGAACAAGTACTTCAAAAAGGAGCAGTCAGTACCGTCTGTATCCTGCATTGCAATGATGTCGTGAACTTGTGAGCAGGATGATTGAAGCCTTGACAGACCCAAAGACATGGCTCTTCGCATTGTTTTCTGCCTTCGACAACGTCCCGAACTCGATCACCAACCAACTTCAAATTATTGTTCTATCTTTCGGTTTCACCACGCTGCAGACCACACTTATTGGTTGTGCTACCGGTGTAGTCGAAATAGTGACGATTTTTACCGGAGTCAAGATTGCGTCACGCTACTCAAACAGCAGAGCTTGGGTGGGGATCGCTTATTTCGTTCCTAACCTCCTCGGGGTATTTCTGGTCAACTTTCTACCCTGGCACGACAAAGTCGGATTGCTATTTTCTCTCTGGATGACAGGTATACATTACGTTTTGCGAGAACGCAGGTTCATCTAACCCGTTGTGATCAGGCGTTGGGACCACTGCTTTTGTCATAGGCTTGGCTTGGGTGTCGCAAACGACGGCTGGGCATACAAAAAGGGTTACAACGAACGCCATCATGCTATCGGCGTACTGTATTGGCAACGCTGCTGGACCGTTCATGTGGCAGGCTAAATATAAGCCTCGGTGAGTGGGTCAACATTACCCATACCTCACGATCGCTGATGCGGTATCTAGCAATCATGTTCCGTGGATTATCACTGGCATCTGCTACGTGTCGTGTATGGCCTTGCTGTTTTCCATCCGAGTATTACTGGCACGTGAGAATAAACGACGCGACGCGGAGCCTCCGGATGACACTTATGATGATATTTATGTCGTGAAGGTCGACGAAGATGGAAACCGTACTGAAGCCAAGGTCTCCAAGGTTCGTGTTCGTTCTCTCTGCCAAACTTATCTGCAGATTCATGTGATTGCATGGGCAGGAGTTTTTGGATTTAACCGATCGGCAAAATAGAGACTTCAGATATGTCCTGTAACTTCTCTGTGCTGTACTATCGGCGCACAAGTAGGATGAGTTTCTCTGCTCGATTGATTGGCATGGCAGCCGTTTATGGGCTAAGTCGCATGTTTGACATTTCAGTTGGTCTGAATCGAATCGAATCAAGCGAGATACAAGCTCAGGGTTTACTGCCTCAGGTTTCGTTTCAGATCACCTCTGAGCTGCGGGGCCAAATTCCTGCGGCGTGCTCTTCTCTTCGTTCTGTCCGTGTCTCGCATCGGCATATATCAAGCATCAGCCCGCATGTCCGTGCCTGTTCCTGAAGCTTATGCCAGTTTAGACTTGGAAGATGTACTAACGGGTGAAATAGCCATGGCTGCCGGTAGCAATAGAAGAGGGGTGGAGAAATTTGCGTGGGCACACTGAACTGGCTTTTGGGGAAATTTCCGTGTGTATACTGTAATGACGCGTTCAACCGGTATTGGCGCTTTTCAAAGTCGACACAAGCGGAAAAGATCTACTCGCAGACTCGACCGCGCCCTCGCGTATTGCCGCTGGTGGAGCAGGCTGGTGACCAAGCAGGGATATGATGGGCAGCACTTCGGTACAAGGGTTCTCTCAGGCTGTGCATGAGGTTGCTCCACTCGCATGCTTCGTGGCGATTTCCCCTTAGCTGCCCTCTCGCAGGTCATTTCTATTTCAAGAAGTTACTGCTCGCTTACGCTTAGTACCGCTCCTGAGGGCACATCTCCTGGTCTTGGTCTGACATCGTTGCGATAATGCCTAGCAGTTCTCAATTAAGGCTATGAACAAAACAAACGTTCTCATGCGCTGTTCCCCTATGCCCCCATTCTCGGACGGGGTTGCACCTGAGTGACATGATGCACTCTGCGGCGGAGCTCCATGACAAGGTGGGGACATCGTGGGTGTGCGTGACATTGATAGCAAAGAATCCCGTTAATATGGGGCTACTGAAGAAGGTTGGGTACATGGGAATGGTGGGAAGTCAGGTGGAGGGGACCTTCAATCCGTTGTGTCAGATGCGTGCGCACGCCTTCGTCTGTTACGAAACTGAAGTATCTTCCTTGATTATGACCATCTCATTTCTGTATGGGGATGAGGCGCAGATAAGCACCTACAGGAGAGTGGCAATACGTGGCCTTCTGTCCTGTTGTCCATGTGTTGCGGTGGAAGCACCCAGAAGGAACACCATATGCTTACTATCCATCCGTTTCCGTGTTATATAAACGGCATCTGTAAATGTTCCTAATGTAGTCAGAAGTCCGTGGGTTTCGAGTCCTCTGCTCCGGCCTTCTGATGCGCCGCCCTTATGTTGAGTCCTACAGGACATGTCAGTTGACGCCCTTCTCCATCACGGAAGGAGAGCTGTACCGTGTGGATCGCTGGCATGGTGCAACTTCCGGAAGTTCTACATGTAGATAGACGCGGGTTTAATCAGCGCCACCACAGGGGTAAGCAAATACCCGGGTGGTACTATATGACCAGTAGGTCGTATTACGACATGCGCTATGATTTCGGGTTTTCCGGCCACTTTTGTGGAGCATGGCTGACCACGCGGATGCCTCAGAGCTCGAGCATCCACCCGGCTAGACATACAAACTGCAGGCCGGTACGAAATGGACGTTGTCATATCGAAATACTCCGGTTGGTCGTGGATACTCATTGCCTTTAGCCTGTGAACTCCAAATGAGCTAAACATACTATAGCATTCGGTCACCTCAGTTCGTTCCCATGCCACGCTAGCGTGTGGGCTTACCCTAAACGATATAATACTAGAGATTGCTCGAGAATGTCGATTTGCCAGTGAAGTGGGCAGCCACGTCATGTGTACTGGGTGGGGACACGCCGCCGTGTGGAAGTACAACAGTCGTTCTGTCATTTTGATAATGAGGGCGACGTAGATAGTGCATATGATGATGGCACTACCAAATCAGGAAATGCCTGTGCAGGAAGTTGTGTCGCTTGTGTGGGGACAGTTGAGTTTCCTGACTCACTACAGTAGCACTTTCCCCCTGTGTAGAGTCCAACATCGAGTAATATGGCTAGCACACCTGGGTTACCCACTTTTCTCACCTCCATGCGTTGTCTGACTCGTGCTGCCTCCACTTCCTGCAGTCAACGCCCGAAACTCGTAGTCTCCCGAGACCTCGGGCCAGACACCATGTCTCTCCTCCATGCGCGAGGAGACCTCGATGTATAGGTCTCTTTCACCTGTCTCGTCAAGGCCATTGACAAATTACATGAGTCGTCAGATAGTGGCATGGCCAGAGGACAGGAGATGTGATCGGAGCTGGTTACTAGACAAGGTCGCTGGTGCCGCCGGCGTAATCGTGATGCTAACTGACAAGGTTGGGCTTGCATTTATCTCCTTGTTCCGATAGAAGATGAGATCGAAGCCTTCTAGATCGACGAAGAGTTCTTTGAGAGAGGTCAATGCCTGATTCTCTTTGAGGTTATATGGATAACTTGAACTCAACATTGACGCTTCGCAGCGGGCCCTAGTCTCAAGGTTGTATCGACCACCTCTGTCGGCTTCGGTAAGGTCAGTGTCTTTTATTCTGCCACTTAAAATACATGTTTTCTGTAGAGCACGTGGATCTACATGCCCTGCATAGGAGGAAGGTGCGACTTGGTTATACCCCAGATATCCTCACCGACGCAGGTGAGAACAATCACAAGCTAAACATGACCCGAAAATCAAAGATTTCTTCAAAGTGGCAGACGTGTCTGTGATGCTTGCTCTCATGGCTGGTCGCAATGCAGGCGATTGCGTCACCCTGGTCAAAGAAGGGAAGGTGAGCCAGTTTGATCCCATGCCCTCATCACGGACGGCCTTCCCCGACCCAGGACTCACCGCCCACTGGCAGTGGCCCAACTTCAACTTCGCCCCGTTCTTATTCACCGGGCCTCAACTGAGCGCAAGTCCGGTTGCGCCGACGCGCACAGCGGGATTCCTGGGCTTCGGGCGCATCGCCCAAGCGACTCTATCGCGCCTCTCCTCCTTCGGCCTCACGCACTGCATCTACGCGTCCAACCCGTCTTCACCCCGCGACGCCGCGCTCGAGGCGTCGCTCGTCGCGCGGCACGGGCTACGCTCCGTCCGGCGCGTCGACCTGGACGAGCTCGCGCGCGCGAGCGACGTGCTCTTCGTCCTCGCGCCCGGCGGGGAGGACACGCGGCACGTCGTCAACGCGGATTTTCTCCGCAAGATGAAGAAGCACGCAGTGCTCGTGAATACATCGCGCGGCACGCTCGTCGACTCGGACGCGCTCGCGTACGCATTGCGCGAGGAATGGATCTGGGGTGCGGGCCTCGACGTCGTCGAGGGCGAGCCCCATATCGGCTCGGACCATCCGCTCGTGCGGGAATCAAGGTCTGTATACTCTCCACCTTCTGAAGCTGGTCTTTTTTTTTCTTCTTTTTTTTTTGCTGGGAAGAACGTCGCTGAGGAAAAAAATCTGCTATTGTGTGACGTTGCATAGATGCGTGATCGTTCCTCACATCGGCAGCGCAACGTTCGAGACCCGACTGGGCATGGTGAACCTGGCCGCGAGAAATGCGCTAGCAGGTATAGACGACGAGGCCATGCCCGCAGAGCTGGAAGTTGCCGCCCGTCTCGCGCCGCGGCCTTGAGAACTTGGGATTGATCGGTGTTGTGTACTAATGCTACATCTATATCTCTTTTGACTGTGGTGTGCAAGCACCAGTCCTATGTCGGTGTGGACCTTGACCTTGGCTTGTTCTTACACAACTAGTACAGCGGTTAGCACCAAATACTTCACCCCAACGCGAAAGTCCTGAAAGGCTAGAGTTTTCTACAGAAGGGACAATGGTGAGAGGATGAAATATTTCATTCAACAGGGCTTGATTGTCGTGGTGAAGTTCGGCGTGCGGATCTATGTTTGCAGCGTGTACACGTCAAGAACTGCGGTCTCTGGGAGCTACGCCCGTGAAAATAGCTTGATAGCCCGAAATGAACGTTTGTCTAAGTGTATACACAGTGGATACGGGACTAGTGAGTGAATGGTGGAGGGGTGAGAGGCAAGAAACCAGAGAGTGATACGTTACGCAAACTGTAAATTAATTTTTTGTACCATAACCGCTACAGTGGGGCTACTAGGAACGGTCGCCATCACGGTCCCGCCCGGACCTGCTGAACCTGCGCCGCTCGCCGTCGCGTCGCCCACCGTCTCTGTTAAAGAGCGAGTCCCACCCTGACCACTTCGAACCAGGACCGGCACGTTCGTCCTCTTCCCCGCGTCGTGCACGTGGGAACTCGCGATCCGTCCGGTCATTCCATCGGCGATTCCGCTCGCTGTTAGTGTACCGCGTCGCGGGTACTTGCAGCCCAAAGCTCCTGCGCAACGGCCCGCGCTGCGTGCTACGCGCAGGTGGACCGCCATCGAGGCCGCCCATCTTGGCGAGCAGCGACTCCGACACGAACGGTGCCTTCGGTAGGCCGCATGCCTCGGTCGTCCAGGCTTGCATGCCCTCGAAAATGCTCCGCCGTGTGACGCGCATATCGCTCGCCTTGGGGAAGTAAAACCCAAGAAGTGAGACGAAGACCTCCTCAATTGCCTCTCTATCGACTTGTTCGAGAAGGCCAGATATGTCGGTGTCCAAATTTGAGAGGGCGGTGGCAGGCTTGTCGCGGAGACGGCGATCACGGTTGGAGGTAAACCCACTCGCGTTATGTTTCACTGCCTTAACACTTTTCCCAGACGCCGCGGGGTCACTCTCAAACTCCTCAGCGAGTGCGGTGGTCTCGCTCAGCAAATCTTCATGCGGGAATTGTTTGATCGGTACATCGGAGAGTTGATATCGAACAAAGTTCTGTTCGAAGGGAAGGAGGAGAAGGTCGGCACGCCCACCCTTGCCAGCGCGGCCTGTACGGCCAACGCGATGGATATATTGTTCCGTTGATACGGGGCTACCAATCTGGATAACTCGCGTCACCTCAGGATAGTCAACCCCACGGGCAGAGACGTCTGAGGTGACAAGGATCGCAGCTCCGGAACGATCACGGCGAAATGCATTAGATGCCGTCGTGCGTGATGACTGAGTGCGCTTCGAGTGTATCTCGTAAATTTGAGGCCGCGCTGGAAGTGTCGTCTTAGATAACTCGCGAAGGAGAGTAGAGAAGAGTTGTGTTTGCTTGGTTGTGTTCAGGAAGATCATGATCTTTGAGTTGCCAGGGTTCGTAAGCTGGTCGTGTGCAATCAGACGAAAGAGATGTGGGAGCTGTTCTTTTGGGCTTGGTAAAACAGTAAAGTGTTGCGGGATGTGGGCGTGCACGGGAGAAGTGTCCTTGGAGACCACATCAATGAAGACGTGGTCCTTGTCTAATACCTCACGCGCAACCTGCCTGATGGCCGGTGAGACAGTGGCAGAGAAGAGGAACGTTTGACGAATGGGGGTCTTAGGGAAGAAGTCCGCAATCGCGTCAATGTCGGGACGGAAGCCCATGTCAAGAAGAGTATCCCCCTCATCCAGAACAAGCTGAAAAAACAGGATGCAGGGTCAGAGGAATGTTGAATATAACGAGCAACCAGCACGCACGTGAGACGTGGTCTTCAGGACTTCAGCGACATCGGGAATATTCTCCAAGACATCACGTAGACGACCGGGTGTCGCGACGATGATATCGTTTCGGCCACAGTTGAATTCGCGCAGCTGGAGCCCTTTGCTTGAACCACCTGTGAACAGTTTGACCTCAAAACCCTTATGCCAGTGCGTGAGCTTGACCGCCTCGTGTGCGATTTGCGTTGCGAGCTCGCGAGTGGGGCTGATGACGATTGTGCCAACTGTGTTTCGCGCATGTGCACGTTTAGCGTTCTCGACTAAGCGCGCGTCTGGGCGGCCACCGTTTTTTTCGAGGGCATCAACACCTGCCTTGTCGACTGCCTTCAGACGAGCTTCGATGGCAGGGACTAGGAACGCGAGGGTCTTTCCGGTGCCGGTTTTCGCCTTGACAAGAAGGTCACGCGGTGGGCCGTGTGACTCATCCCTATTATAAGGACGCGCCAACTCAGGGAGAAGAGGTAGCACAGCAGCTTGCACCGGAGACATATGGGTGTGGTTGAATGGCTTGTCTGTGATGGCTCGCAAGGTATCGGAGCTGACTTTCGTTCGAAGTGTAGAGAACGCTGGCTGAAGAACACCCTCTGGTGAGTCTGACATCGTGTCACTTTCTAAGCCGTGAGACTCATGGTGTTCGTTTTTCTGAGGGGCAAGGGCATGTTCAAATCTCCGGGATATATGCGTGCGGGTGAACGAAGGAATGACTGTCACAGGGTAAGAGAATATCCACGTTTTCAGGTGTATTCGCACTCACTATTATGCCCTTTGTGAAGAGAGGTAAGTCCGCGAGAGGAAATGAGGAGGAACTGGCGATGGGTAGCCCTTGCGGCCCTGGTGAGAACAAGGACAGCCATGTGGCCAATGCAGAGTTTAATTGTCGCTTTTTTTTCTCGCTTTTCTTACTTGGCGGGCGGGCCAACCCGGCCCGTCTTACCAATTTACCTTTGACGTATATCATCTCACGGTCAGTCAGTCAATGCGACAGTATTTGAACTCAACTAGCAATATTCAATATTTTTTCCATAGCTTTCTAGTTGATGACACCCATCTACAAATACAGCCTACAATCTTAAGCTGCCAACATACGGGGAGGACCTTCAAGCACAACCATTTCCTGCGTCGACTATGGCATCACACTCTCAAATGTACACTAGCACACCGTGTGCACATTTTTCAATAACCACGCTCCTTGAAGATCACACAATAAATGACCCCTTCAGGGTTCAAAACAACCTCGTTTGGTCATACTCCAAAAGCCAGGGACTACACGTTCAAATCGATGCCCCCTCCCACGTCAACACTAGCCAAATGATACATAAGCCCAGGCAGGCTGTCACAGAGCGTTGCCTCTCCAGGAACTCCTTTAGAGTCTACCCCCTCGCATGGTGCTGCACGACAATACAAGAACAATGTCCTCCTGACTAGCCCTGTGATCATAACAAGACACAATGGACGCTCCGTCCCCGGTATCGCCAAGAGAGGTCCCCTTGAGGGACGGACAATAGTCATCAACTACAACGCGCACCAATACCAACGACTCGAAGCTGACGAAGTAATGCAGTTCGGGTCGATAGCTACACCAACACACCTCGCTGACCCCGTTTGCAGCAACCCCTTCAGGGTCCACCCAAACCAGGACCTAGCAATCGAGAAAAGCGAGTTTGGCTGAACCCAATCTCCTCGCCAGCAACTTCCTGCAACCTAATGTCACAACACCAGAGAAGAAAGGCTCGAGGAACAGGGCACCCGCACCCTTCAGGCAGAGGTCCCAGAAATGAGCATAGGAAGTGCAAGGAATCACGGCCGGCGGGAACCAGACACACATCGACGGACAAGACAACTAGTAAGAAGGACGCACCGCTAGAATGATGACAGTGCTGGAAGGTAGAAGGGTGAGAAAGCGTTGTAAGAACGGTAAAGCCAAAGAGTATATGAGAGATAAAGGGACGTGACACGTACTGTGCGTGAGGGACAAGCTGGGTACAGATTGATTTAGGCGCAACACGTGGTCATTGGGAGTGTTGGCCAGACAGGAAGGGGTCAACGTAAACTTAGAGGCGGAGAAAGAATGGACATGGTGGTGGACTGAGACCAAGAAGTAATGGTGGGGGAGGAGGAAAGAGCGTGTCTTATATATCCTTCATCGGGGGCTGTTTGGTTTCGGACAAATAAAGAGGCTGACAGTCGGAGTCCGTGAATATGAGAATTCAAGCCATCTGCCAGGCCAAGCTCACTGCCCAGACATAACACGAGGCACATTCTTGAGCATTCTTTCTTGTCGACAAGGACCATCCCCGGTTACGCAGTCCGTAAGATGATGGGACCTCAGGTGGCGACGTGTTAGGATCACGTGCCGGCTGCGCGAAAGTGGCTGGTTTTCCTAAAATTGCAAAAACAGTCGTGGCATGATGATATCGCGCGCTATGCCAAGTGGTATGGCTTGTTTGAGAATAGGATCAGTCGTGGAATCGAGATCACAATCGGAACCGCAGTGTACCGCAGTCCGCTTAGGACGACAATGTGCCCAACTGGACGGACTGATCTAAGGAGCACATGAAGCTAATAATAGGATTAGTAGACGGGCAAAGAATAATGCTCCGGAAACTAGGACCAAGTTCAGTGGCGCGCATACGTAGCAGGCGTTCCTATGAAAAGAGTCTCTTCTAGACTTCCAAAGAAGCGTGCCTAGGAAGGGTCTCCGTGTGGCGTACAGCATCTCAGCTCAATCAGTTAGAAGGATTGGTTCTTGTATGGCAAGGTGTAATTCTATTCCTCGATGTATCGGGACCTAATTGAATTAATGCCGGGATAATACAGTACTTGTGTGGTAGGAAAAGATATGTTAGTTCGATCCTGCAAAAATGGCGGCTGCTTATACTCACAGGCACGCGTGTCCCCGAATCAAATCTAGGAAAAACAAACACAGTGATTAACCGTATCCTCGCCCAAGCCCAATCCTTGCTGCAAGTTGCCGCGCTTGCATTGTATTCATCCGTCTTGAGCGTACAAACACAAGCACCAAGGCGATAAAGACAAAGACCAGATTGCACGCGACGAACTCCCAAAAGTCCGCACGCTCTTGTATGACAATCCGACCGCAGGACTCCCACGCGATTGTCTCGCGTTCCAGAAGGTTTCCATCCGGGTGTCGATGTTGTGAATACTCGTCCACCGCATGCAATCCTGGCGGGTGATCCACCAATGTGGGACGGGCTAGGTTGTCAGGGTTGTGAGGAGGGTTCGTGTGCGGATGTGTCGAGTCAGGATGGGAAGGAGGCAACGGCGGGAGACAATGTAAAAGGCGGCGATTACCGAAGGGTTGGCAGAATGGCTCTCTCAGCTAGGAAAAGAGAACAAAGTCATGTTCACTTCCGAGGTGAGAATAAGCACGACATACGACTTCATGTGGACAAGGCTCACATGCTCCGAAAGGGCGGCAGATGGATTCGGTGTCATTTGCCAGACGAGGGGATAAATGATGTTTTGCAGAGACGGGAGAAAGACATAAAGTAGCAAGGCTAGAGCAAATGAATGTACCATCCACAAAGTGCTTGACAAAATACGCTCACAGAAAGAAAGACGCAGTGATTGTCGAGAGTTGCATGCGTATCATAGGCCTTGGCCTGGACGGTGAGATCTGGAGAGCGTGGGAACACGCGGCCCCATCACAACCGATTGACCGAACATGAAAGCATCCGCAAACTCATCAACACACCACCGCTCTCAGTTCAATTGATCAATATGTCTCGTCGTGCTGCAATAATTGAGGAATTTGATGATGACACTGATTTACCACTGCCCTCGCGATCTCTACCTGACACAGGCTCGCGTGGTGCGATTATCGAGGAGATTGTAGACTCGGACGACAATAGAGAAGATAGCGACGAGACGCCGGAACTGCTTGACTACTCTGCCAGTGGTGGTCCAGCACCGCAACCCAGTGCGCGGGATGTCAGAGTAACCGACATCACGCCGTATAAGAAGTGCGCAAACTACCTAATCTCTGATAAGCCGTTGTCCCCTCTTATCACATACACCTAGGTGGACATGTATTTATCCGATTTACATTGACGCCAAGCGACCTTACAGAACAGGTGCTCGGAGGATATCGCGGTCCAAGAGCGTGTGGTGGCCTCTTAGCAAAGACATCGCAGATGCCTGCTCTCGCCTAGGATTGGGCACATTACATGAAGTTAACAAGATGCACCCGTCTGATTGGGAGAACCCTGGTCGCGTACGTGTACAGTGGAAGAAGGACGGACGGCCCGTCAATTCCAATATCAGAACCAGTATGTCCGCCGTCCTTCAACGGAGTGAACCCACTGAAGCTGACCCCGACAGAGAAGCAGCTCCTGGAGACGATCGCGTTTCAGATACAGCGAGTCAAGACAGATGACGTCCCTCGCGAACCGTATACGTATCCTCAGCCAGTACCTCCACCTACCGCGAAGCCTACAAAATCTAAGACCGGCGCGGGCAAGTCAACGGGGAGTGCTCAGGCATCCAAGGCGAAATCAAAACTCAAGTTTTCTCAGCGTGCGGGACGCCCATTGCCTTCACCTCCAGAACCCCTACCGGCTCTCAAGTCCCGCGTATCGTCTCACTCCCCTGCTTTACCAGCTGGTGTGCTGATCGACGCCATCCGGGCTGGCATGAATGCCACAGAAGGACAAGGTGCTATTGGCGGTATTCCTGGTGGAAAAGGAAAACGGAAAGTGGTTAGGGTACGAGGGTGATACACTGTACGTGCAGCTGGAGAAGTATGTTGTGAACCTTTGAATAAATTGACAGATGTTGTCATTGTCGGCTTATCAACCATCTTCAGTCCTAAACGTCAGATCATATCAACAACCAGCTACCCCGTACGGGTATTACAGTACATCCGCTACTCACGATGAGTGGTGGAGCTTGTCAAATTTAACTGCGGTTTCTGGGCGAGCATCTCGTCAGCCATCAGGCCAGGTAGTACCAAGGTCACCTCAAGTGAGCTCGCCTCTCTTCGGATGACATGCCATCTGGTTGCCGACGAGAAAATCGCCGGAATTCTGAGTGCGGAGTAAGCTAACCAATGCACGCGACATGGCAGCGCGGATGCTAACCTAAGCTCGATGTTTGCATCCAATGGTGAAAATCTGCCAACTAAGCAATCGACGTAAAGGGTAAGTTCGCATGCGCCCGTTCTCTCAGGTCGCTGTGCACACTGATGGCTGATGCAAACCGTTTTCCTTTATATGTTCTCAAGGAAGCTGTTGCCTCCTCCAAGTTTCACTGCGTGATGTTCACATGATCGAACTTTCCCGAGCCATAACATTCAACTAGCTTCATATATGGGATCTCTCGGAGTCATCGCCGCAGGAGATTATCATGACGAGAGAGATCACGACCTATCAAGATCGAGTTTGCGAGTATTTATAGTGTACACACTAAATCCACATCATCGTTCCATATCCCTTTTCTTCCTCACCCTTAGGCGCATGAGTTTTTGTAAGGACTGCATCAGCGGTATGAAGTCATATTTTATGATCAGGGACATCAGTAACATACCTCTTCGCAGGGGTTCGCCATGAAGGCACAGCTGAGGGTAAAATCTTCATCTTATCTTTCTTGTGTTTCGAGACTCAAACACCTCCCCTGCCTAAGGTGCATATGAGGATATTAATGGCATCGAGACATACGTCGCTACTCCCAAAACAAAATATCCGAAGGACAAGGCGCTTCTCTACCTGACAGATGTCTTTGGCTTCGAACTTACGAATAACCTTGCACGTTGTCCCCCCCCTGGTTTGTTTATCTTGACGATAAACCCTACTCAGCTCCAAGCCGACGACTTTGCTCGT
>QLOT01002899.1:0-10294 GCA_003313875.1 Russula aff. compacta | reverse complement strand
AAATAATAATATAGACTGTGGTACAGTATACAATTATACCTACATCATTATACTATGCATTCATTCTAATATTGTGGGATGCCGAAAGACCTTTGAGTACGACGTGACAAAAGTGCAGTCAGCTTGAAGCTCCGTCTTGATGTGGTGACGTGATGATGATGTGCCGCGCCAACATGATCCATGTGTTGAACGTATTGAACACGACACCCTGCCACATGCCCCTTCCTAGCAGTCAAAATAAAGCTGAGAAAGAAGCTCGTCTTCAAGAAGCTTGTCGCCAACTTGCTCGTGAGAAAAACAATGGCCTCAAGATCAATATCAAGGCAAAAGCTTTTGAGTTCAATGTCCCATACGCTACTCTTCATGCTCGCTTTTGTAATATTCATAAAACATGCGCTGAAGCTCATACTCACCAACAGTTTCTCTTGGAAGCACTTGAGAAGGTGCTCGTGCTCTGGATCAAGCATCTTGGCTCAACAGGCTTTCCACTTTGTAAGCGGGCTATCAAGGCTCACGCGCAACATCTCCACCCCAATGAGAAGAGACCATCCACCAACTGGATCTATCTGTTCCTTGCGCGGCATCCCGACATAGCCTTATCCACATCAAGTGGCCATGATCCAAAGCGAGCAAAAGTGTTTAATATGTCAGTGGTTAATTGCTTCTTTGACAAGCTGTCAGAGATTATTGGAGAAACAGATATCCCCCCAGGAAATATATACAATATGGACGAGAAGGGATGTCAGAGAGGTGGTGGAAGAAAGGGTGCTCAGCAGAAGTATTTTTATTCTAGCAAACAGAAATGCAAGTATAGATTGCGAAGTGCAAATCTAGAGCTTATTACAATTATTGAAGCAGTCTGCATAGACGGCACAGCTCTTCGGCCTGGCTTTGTGTTTCTGGGGTCATCGTTTTGTCCTGAATGGTTCGAAAACCATCCTGACATTATGTGTGTACACAGTAACTTGGATTGTCTATACTAATCCAAAGGTCCAGTGTTGGGATGTCACCGAATGGATGGACCGATGACTTTATTGGATCCAAATGGTTTAAGAAATCATTCATTCCTCAGGCAACAGCATGAAACGCATCAGGAAAGCCAATCCTACTCATTGTTGATGGCCACCACTAGTACGAGGGTCTCAAGATCATTGACCTGGCTGTGCAGCATAATATTATCCTTTTGTGTCTTCCACCCCACACGACGCACAAGTTGCAGCCACTCGACATTGGCATGTTTGGCCCATTTCAGCGAGCCTGGCTGGAGCGGTGTGACACAGTTGTGGAACTTACAAATGCTGAAATGCGGAAGGAGGACTTTGTCAATGAATATATGGACATTAGAAAGGAATCGTTCAAACCAACTACGATCATATCAGCCTTCAAGCGAAGTGGGATGTGGCCAATCAACCGAGCCATCTTCAACGATGAGGACTTTGCACCCGGCCTCCCTTTCTCAACACACGCTCACGATTTTCCATCGCTGCCACCATTCCCATCATTTCCACCCCTTCAATCGCCTTCTCGTGTCCATCGTGATGTTGATTCGGATTCAGACACAGAGTCCGAGTCAGATTTTGATGATACCGAACTCCTGCCTCCTATGCCAGCCCCTTCCGTCGATTCTAGTACTCTACTTCAACCCCCTCCCCGAGCTCATCCCATGCTGCCTCAAACCAGCTCTGCTTCTGTTGAAGTCGCCCTCATTGTCACGGCTCCAGGGGGCCGTGCACTTCTGAGAGTCGACTTATGATCTCGGGAAAGCTCCCGGGGGCTCGGGCCGGGTTCTATACCGGTCCTAGGGTCTGTGATAGAGAAGAGAGGAAGGGGGGGATCTTCGATCACGAGAGAGATGCTTATGTGATACAAGTCCTGGATTGCAAGACCAAGTCGAGCTTGGTCTTCTCTGTTGCGCATTGAGCGCTTATATACAAACGAACCGGTCTGCTGACTAAGTAGGTACCTGGGCTCTTAGTAAGGCTATGTCATGGCTGAGTAAGTACTTTCATGAGGCAGTAAGCAAGGTACGAGCATCAGTAAGCAAGGGGAAGTCGTATCAGTCATCTTGTTGTACATGAGTCACCGTGTCTGAGTCACCACTGCTGAGCTAATCGTACAGGGTCAACGAGCGAGTCCTGAGGTCGTAACATGACCCCCCTCTTTAAGAGCGATTTCCACACGCTCTGTGATGCACGCCCCAACCACGCGTGCACCTGTCCCGGCCACACTTTCCGGGTCCGCCGATTTCCTCTTGCTCACGCTGAGTTGTTCACATAGTAAACTTCTCGGAGTACCTGGACCTCGGGGTCCCATTCGTCGCGCTCGCCGTAACGATCCTCTAGTTCGTCGGCAGATAGGTCAATGAGATTCCCCGGTGCTGGTGGTTGACGCCCTCGAAAAGGACAGGTCTCTGGTAAATCGATTCCGTAATGACGATGGGTGGGGGCCACTTGGCAGTGTCGAGCTCCACGTTGTAGTTGCCGTCTGGTGCAGAGGTAGTGCGGGGTGTCGCAATCCCGTGCCGCGTGATTGGGGAATAAGCAGTAGCGGCAGTGGCGTGGTCGGGGTCGGGGTCCTTGTCCGGCTTCGAGGTGGGGCGTATGATGTCTTCCTTCAGTGATATAAGCCCATCGACGACCATGATCGTCCTCGCCTTCATCGATCCGGTCTACTATCGCGGTGGTAGCCCCCACCTCGAGGAGTCAGGCACCGGTGGTCTTCAGTTCCTCGGTGTTCTTGGTTTTGGCTCGTTCTACCAAGCCCCTCTCTTTGAAGGCAAAGTCTTCGAGTCACTTCACCTGTGCTTCTCGTTCTCGTAACTGGATTTTGTTGAGTTCTAGCTGTCGGAAGCGGTGGACGTCGGCATGAATTCCGGGATCGTTGATCGCCCAGAGCGCCATTATTGAATGCTGCATCCATGATTGTTTGGGTGCCGACATAGGGTACCTCCAGGAATTCCTTGTCCCCGGATTCCTCCCAGGATTGGGCAGAGAGAGTGGTGGCATATCGCGGGGCATCGGCACCGTCGGTCATGTAAAGTGTGGGTTGTCCGGACGTGCGGTCGATCCCTATATAAGAGAAAGCCTGAGGTCTGTAGGTGTCGCTTCCCCCCTCCTGCCTTGTCAGGAACCGTCTGTGTCGTTGCCATGGCCATCCTGGGTGTTGTGGGCCCTCGTATTCAGGCGGCGCGGGTGCTACTGGTATCCCCTCAGTCGTGTCTCCCCGCGTTTCCTCGCCCTCCACAGCCGGTGGCAGTTCCAAGGTTTGAGCAGTTTCCCCTGTTTCCGCGGGGCTAAGGCTGCGGACATGATAGGAAGTGGAGGAAGAGGAGATGTCCATGGACAAAGGTGCTCCTTCGGTCCCCGTGGGTGAAGCGATTCGTGCAGTTCCCGTGGGCGTACCTCCAGGTGGCGTGATCTGTGGTGCGGCCTCGGGCACTCTCAGTTCCTCTAAGTGCCATCGCTGCGGTGTGTACAGGTCGTCCGTTTCAGTCCCACGGTCCACGTGTCCGACCAGTGCTGCTGCCAGTGCCGGGGAGAGGTCGACTCCAGCGGTGCGGGTGATTCCTAGGAGGTGTTGCAGGAGGTCTGCTGGTGGCGTGCTGTCGCGGGAGCTCATGGTCGCTGCGTCCATGGCGATGATGTTTACTTGTGGGAGTTCTTCTTCCGCCATGTCGGTGACGCGCGCTTGGTTCTTGCCTGCTGATTGTTTTTGTTCTTCGTATCTTTTTATAACTTCTGGGGCATTGACGTTGGTCGCTGGTTCCCAGGAGTCATGCGCCGCCGAATATCCTTTCCATTTGATTTTGTACTGTAAGGTTCTGTGGCGTCCATGTTTCCGTTCCCCTGTGATCGCTTCGACTTCCCATTCGGGTTCGCCGTTGATAATCTCTGGTGGTGGTTCAATGAAGTTTTTTCCATGCATATCTGTCTCTTTGTAAGGCGTTAATAAGGAGGCGTGGAAAGCGTTGTGAATGTGCCAATGACTTGGTAATCTTAAACGGTACGCTACGGGTCATATGACGTCGATCACCTCGAATGGTCCGTATCGTTTGTCATCGAGTTTCCCTGTTTGATGAGCTCTGGCGAGGTGAGTTCCTTCCAGCCAGACCTTTGTTCCTAATTTGTACGGGATGAATCATTTTCCGTGTCGTGAGGCCCAATCCTTTTGGGCGCGCATCATCGCCTTTTGTGCGTGCCATCGTACTTGTTGAACGAGTTTGCTTCGTTCCTGTAGCGAGGGGACATGGTCGGTGCGAAGGGCCTGGTGTGCTTTCGGGACAAATCCCATGATCGCTTCGAATGGGGCTACTTTCGTCGTTTCATTTGGCCAGGCATTGTGGACGTACTGTGCGATGGGGAGCCACTTACTCCAATCTGTGCGAGTTGCGTCAGTGTATAGTCGTAGGTATTGTTCCAACCATTGGTTGGTACGTTCTGACTGTCCATCGGTTTGGGGGTGGTAGGCGCTACTGATGTTTTGTTGAATCCCGAGCATGTGGCATAGTTCCTTTGTGAATTCTGCGGTGAATCGTGTGTCTCGGTCAGAGATGAGGCGTTTGGGCAGTCCAAAATGCGGGAAGATCCGTTCTGCGTAGAGGCGGGCAGTCCCTAGTGCGTCTATGGTTTCTGAGCACGGTAGGAAAAGCGCCGCTTTTGAACAACCCTGATCAGTGACGGTCAGTACCGAGTCGTGTCCTTCGCTCTTAGGTAGTTTCACAATGAAGTCGAGACTGACGGTCTCAAAAGGAAGTGTATTAGTCGTGGTCGTGATGGGGAATAGTGGCGGTTTGGGCTGCGTTGTGCGTGGTTTGGTGGCTTGACACCGTGCGCAGCCGCTGACATAAGCCGCGACGTCTTGTTTCATTTGTGGCCACCAGTAGTCCTTCGCGACAGCCCACAACGTTCGTTTTAGTCCTGGGTGGCCAGCTGTAAAAAAGTCGTGATAGAGGGAGATGATCCCCCTCTTTAGATCGTCGTTTCCCACGACGACGAGGCGCCCATTGTATTGCCATCCTTCGGGGGAATGGTTGATGGTGTGTTGTCGTTTGATGTGTTCTATGTCTTGTTGATGCGTGTTTTGGGCTTCCTTTAGTGCTGGGTCGAGTTCTTGGGCAGAGATAGTGTTGATAAACATTGTCCCTGGTAGCCCTATTTCCTCGGGCGGTTCACTTGCTGCGTAGTCGGGTCGGCGGGAGAGTGCGTCGGCTCTGTTGTGGATGCCTGGTTTGTGTTTCAGTTTGATATTATACTGCATGATGCGATTGATCGAGCGGCGGGTGCGATCGCTCAGTTTGTGAGGGTGCCTGTAGTAGGTTAGGTTGGCGTGGTCGGTGTGTATCACGGTGTCGTTGCCGAGAAGTAGATGTCGCCAGTGTGCGAGTCCTCTATCCACGGCGAGTAATTCCTTGTCATATATGTTGTATCTTTGTTCGGCGTCACTGAAGGTTTTTGAATGATACCCTATTGCTCGTGGCTTCCCTCGGGGGTCTCGTTGGTACAGGATGGCCCCTGTTGTGTAATTCGATGCATCCACTTCAAGTTCAAAGGGGAGGTTTGGGTCGGGATGTGTTAGAACGGGTTCCGATGTGACTCGTTGGATAAGGGTTGTGAGCACCCTCATACATTCCGTTGTCCATCTGAATGGTTCTGTTTTGTGCAGTAGGCGCGTCAATGGTCTTGCCAGCGTTGCGAAACCCGGTATGAATGCCCGTTGATATCCCAACACTCCCAATGTTCTTTGTGTTTCTTTGACGGAGGAAAGTGTGGTAGGCCATTCCCGTATTCCTGCTACTTTCGAGGGGTCGGGTTTGATTGTTTCGCCGTCTAGGAGCATTCCCAAGTATTCCGTTTTCTGCACTTCGAATTCGCATTTCTCGGCTTTGAGGAATAGGGATGCCTCCCGAAGGGCTTGTAGCACCGCCTGTACCACTTCTCGGTGGTACATTACATCGTTGATCGTGGCGATGAGGATGTCGTCCATATAGCACTGTATGTCTTCCCCGTATTTGGCTTTTAGTGGTCGCAGCACTCGATTTATCATTCTTTGGAAGCTTGCTGGGGCGTTACAGAGGCCGAAGTTCATGACTTGGGGTTCATACTGTCCGAGGGGCGTCTTAAAGGCTGCCTTCCATCGGTCTTCTTCTCGGATTTGAATGTTGTGATAGCCGTTTCTAACGTCCAGTTTCGTGAATAGGACGCGTCCATGCAGCTTTTCCACTAGTGATCCAATGAGGGGAAGCGGGGACGAATCCCGTACGGTCCATTCATTCAGGGTTCGGTAGTCTTGGATGATTCGCAATTCGCCGCTCTTTTTTTTTCTGAAGAAAGTGGGCGACGCGTATGGTGACTTAGATTCCTGAATGTAGCCTTTCCGTAGGTTTTCATCGATCCACTTCCTCAAATATTCCGTTTCGTATCGAGAAATGGGATATATTTTGCACAGGAGTTCGCTGGGTGCTCCTTGTTTGAGAGTGATCTCGTGATCGTCCTCTCGATTGGGTGGAAATCTCTGAGCGGCCTTTTCCGAGAACACATCGGCATATTTTTGGTATGGGGCCGGTATGGTGCCCTCGGTCATGGGGGTTTTGTCTTTGTTGTTCTTCTCAGCCCATTCCTGGGCTAAGTCGGCTCGTGCGATGTGAATTTCTTCCCCGGGCGTTCCCAGTTCTCGTCCCGTCATGATGGTGCGATATATTGCCATCCATTCTGGTACTGGTGCGTTTGTAGTTCGTATGACGATCGGGTTGACGATGCCTTCCTTCCAGTTAATTTTTGGTGCGAAGGCCCAGAACCACGGATATCCTAGTATGATCCGGTCTTTCCCTAGGTCAGTGACGTAGAATCTTTGTACGGCGTTCTTCCCTTGGTGAATAATTTCTAGGTCGACATATCGCTTTATTTGTCCTCCCTGGTTCTTCGTTCCGTCTACGTTTGTGATCGTTCTTGGTGTTCTCACTTCGTGCGTTCCCAGTCCTAACCTGTTAACGGTTATTCGGTCCATAAAGTTGTGCGTTGCTCCGCTGTCCATGAGAGCACGTTCTTTGGCCGTTTTTCCATGCATGTGCAGGGTGAAAGGTGCGTGAATTGCTTTATCCCTATCTTCCGCACTAATGTACATGTTTTTATCTTCTGCCCTTCCTCCGGCCATCGAGGTCGAGCAAATCAAAAATCCAGTCCATCTCCGATGATTCGATCGAGAAGTTTGTCGCGGTTTTCTGTGCTTAGGCATTTTAGCGCGTCGTAGATGTCGTCTGAGGTCATAGACGCCGTGTTGATTGCCGTGGTCTCGGATACCTCGGATTTGTCGTCGCAATCGTCAACAACCTCGGTGACGCGGGCCGTTGTTCGTGGTGCGTCGATGTTTGTTCCTTGGCCTTGGCGATTTCTTTTGGGGCACTTGTTCTGCATATGACCTTTTTGTTTGCAGCGGAAACATTTCCCCTCAGCGCGGAGTTGGTCTCGTTCCTCGTTGGTTAGTGGCTTCAAGTTTGCGTGGTCTACGTCCATTGCATTTGGGTCACGGTTCTGTTGGTGGGTCCTATTATTCCCTCCAAGGGCTTTTCGCCACTGATTTTGTTTATTGACCTTTCCAACGCTTTCGTAGAATCCACTGGCTTTTATCAGGGCGTACTTTGCCTGTTCTTTTCGTGCGGCCTCTTTCCATTCTTCGAGGCTTGTGGGCGCTGTGTCTCGTCGGAGGATCGCCAAGTGCAGTTGCCTTTTTAATCCCGCTCGGAATGTTTCGACAGCTCCATCTCCGCCGGAGGTCCACCCAGCTTTATTGACAAGGCTTTCATGGGTTGCAATATATGTGTCGAGGTCTTCGCCCATCATTTTCAACCCTTTTAACTTTGAATAGGCGTCCTGTTGACTAGTTGTGTCGGTAAAGGCCGTCTCGAAAGCCGTTTTGAACTCGTCCCAGAGAATCTCTTGTTGAGGCAGGACGTTGCACAGCGCGGGGTTGGTTTTGTTGTCAAGGGCTTCCATCTGGGATTTGACCCAGTCGCGGACTTTTGGCCCTTTCATGAATGATATAGCCATCAGGACTCGGGAGTATGGTTCCTTCATGCTCTCAGCTTTTCTGTTGATCTTCCAATAGATCGTGAAATCGTCGATGAATGTTTGCGACTGATTGCGAGTTCCGTCAAACTCCTTGGGTGGGTTTCCTTTCAAGGATCCACCTCCTTGTCCCGTAGTTGTCGTGGTGTTAGCGCTGGTGGTCACATTTGCTTGTGCGGGGGTTGTAGCTGGTGTGTTACTCCCTCCTGCTGTTGTCTGTTGCGACGGTGCTGACATGGTTCTGCTGACGGGTCGACTGCTTGCGAGGGCTTTTCCTTTAGTTGCAAGTTCCTTCTTAATTTGTTGAATCTGTGTGGGCGCCGGGGGGTCGACCTGTATGGGCGCTGTGTCGGGTGGTGTTGGGTACTTCCCAAGGCCCGCTCGGTTATCGGGTACAACTTCTAGTTCTGGTCGGGTGTAAAACCCGTTGCTTCTGTATTCAAGCGCGTACCACGCGTTGTCGTTAACCCACTCTATGGGTAGCAGTTGTGTTCCTTTGCGGACGTAGTACCCTGTGTCTCTTGGGTCCTCTCTATTGAATCTGAATTGCGCAGTTCCTTTTACGCTGTTGGGAAGGTCGTCGACCTGCCGTCTTTCAATATGCGTCCACCCGTCCGGCTGTACGTTGGCTGTGATTACTATTGGTGAAGCCAGGGTGGTTGTTCAAAGCTCGACTTATGTCACGGCTCCAGGGGGCCGTGCACTTCTGAGAGTCAACTTATGATCTCGGGAAAGCTCCCGGGGGCTCGGGCTGGGTTCTATACCGGTCCTAGGGTCTGTGATAGAGAAGAGAGGAAGGGGGGGATCTTCGATCACGAGAGAGATGCTTATGTGATACAAGTCCTGGATTGCAAGACCAAGTCGAGCTTGGTCTTCTCTGTTGCGCATTGAGCACTTATATACAAACGAACCGGTCTGCTGACTAAGTAGGTACCTGGGCTCTTAGTAAGGCTACGTCATGGCTGAGTAAGTACTTTCATGAGGCAGTAAGCAAGGTACGAGCATCAGTAAGCAAGGGGAAGTCGTATCAGTCATCTTGTTGTACATGAGTCACCGTGTCTGAGTCACCACTGCTGAGCTAATCGTACAGGGTCAACGAGCGAGTCCTGAGGTCGTAACACTCATCCTTGGATCAGAGCCACCTTGGATCGAAGTGTCAGAGCCACCTTGGATCAGAGCAACAGAGCCAACTTGGATCGGAGCATTGGAGCCACCTCGGACCAGAGCGTCAAAGCACTGGCTCCTGCCAACCCCAGTTCCACCTCAACAGTTCTACTACGACCCTGTGCAGTATAATTGCATCCTGCAACTTGAAGGACAGGTTCAGCTACTATCTGGACAAGTAAAGATGATGGGGGTGGAGCTCCAGAATGAGAAAAGGCAGAATAATCAGCAAGATGGAAGGGCAAGCAAACGATGGAAGTTAAATGTCGAGGCATGGGTCTTGACATCCAGCGAGGGGAAGAGGTTGGCAGCTGAGAAGGAAGTGGAGCAAGCAGCAAAGGTTCAAAAGAAGAAGGATGCCGAAACTCAACGAGGGCAGCAGGCAGCTGAGAGGGAACAGCAATGATGCGATCGCCCTGCAGATCAACCATTCACAGGCGCGCTCAGTTCAAAAAAGAAATCCAATCTACAGGAAATCGCAGGAGCACTGTGCCTTTCTGAAGATGGGACAAGAGAAGCCTTGATCATGCATGTCAATGAGTTTTTCAAGCAGAACCCAGGCCTTGGTGAGGTGCCACGATTCTCAGGCCTATTCAACCGTGCTTCAAGACGGCGAGCCCCTACAACTGAAAATCCAACATCCAGCACTCCAGACACAGAGAACTCTCAAAGAGATGCACGCCAGCCACTTGCAACAAACATCTTGAATGTTTGTGGCACCGTGCCAGGAGCTGGACCAAGTACATTTGATGGAAGTCTGTTTGCGATAACTTAGTATTTGGGACAGTTTTCAGTTTAATAATGTAACATATTATCCCTTATACTGTACATACATTTATTCCATAGTTATCATTCATGAACGCAGGGAGAACTACAGTAGAAGAATGACGAGTCTGCACCATGCTCCAGTAGCACAGGCTGGTGCATTCTGAGCACTCACGAAGTGTGCCGTCCAGCTGACTCTGAAATCCTTGTGACCTTCTGTGACAAATGCTCCAAAATGCATTCGTTGCGTCTTTATCATCGTCCAGCAAACCAGAAAGCTAAAATAAAGAAGGGAATATCATCTA
>QLOT01002898.1:5838-15874 GCA_003313875.1 Russula aff. compacta | reverse complement strand
TAAAGAACTAAAATAAATGAAGAGGGGCACACTGAACGCCATTCGTATAGCAAAGGAGTCGATCACAGTGACTAAAAGTAGAGAAAAATGAGCATAAATGAGGAAATGCGAAAGTAAATGCCTTGTTAGTGAAGGCAGCTTTTTGGTTGTCATCGTCTTGCGCCAAAGGTTGAGAGCGTGCTGAGGGACGATTGGCCAAGCTCTTGGGTGTGGAACGGTCAATGATTCATTCTTGGTTGCCTTGCTTAGGTGTTTGAGGTTGTGGCGACGTTGGAGGCAGTGAGATCTTGAAGGGGAAAAGTGAGGACGATGGGCATGAGGTTGTTGTGGCAGCAGGCAAACACAGTAGAGAGCACGTGAGCAGGCGCAGGGTCACATGTAGAAAAAATTCAACAAGTCCATCATTCCATACCTGTGACACAGCTCACGTGGACGTGACTCTACGTCGCTGTCGCATGTGCATGGTCCCTTTGTTTATTTTTCCCTCGGTTCATTTTCAACCACACGTTTCAACTGCACATGCTCACTCTCTGCTGGCCACACCTGCCTGCAACCACCTATGTCTGCCTGCTTCCGCTCGTGCCCATCTAAGCCTGCACATGGATATAGATGAGTCTTTTTTTTCTTTATGCAACCTGCCCACAACTTCACCTGCCTCAACGTGTCTGCCTGCCAACCTGCACCCAACCGCGCCTGGCCACACCATGCCTGCTTGCACATGAGTATGGGTGAGTGGTCTTAATTGTTTCCTCTATACTTGTGCTCATGTCTTCAACCCAGCCCATGCCCACTCACACCTGCCCTGTCCACACACACCTGCCTACCACACCTGCCTGCCTGCACATGAGTGTAGGTGAGTAGTTTTTATTGTTTCCATTGTCTTTTTGCTTATGTTCCAACCTCCACATGTGCACTTGGCTGGACTTCCCAGAACAACACACAGATCGCCCATGGGGACTTGTGTGCCTGCACATGCCCAGTGCCTTGAGCGCCTCCTCGCTGGCTGCCTTGATCTCCATGATGTGCTCCACAGCCTGCAAGCCAAACCTGCCATCTCCACCAGCAGTGCCATGATGGGCGAGATGCCATGGACCGTGTGCATGAGGAACGTGTGTGGGCGCCCATCGGTGGAGAGGTCCACACCCATGCTCCTGTAGCTCACGCACCTGGTGGCACGTGCCATCAATCTGACCTGCGATGCAGACAGTGAGGCGGTGTGTGCGCTGGATGTTCACTTGCAGCAGGAGCACTCACTGCCTGCACATGAATGAAGGTAAGTTGTATTTATTTATTTCCCTTATCCTTGTGCTCATGTTTCCCAAGCATCCCTGTGTAGGAAAAATGGGAGGTGCGCGCGAAGGAAAAACGATGTATTTGCCGATTGGGAATGGGCAAACGCGCACCCTACGCAGTTTCTAGGTACAAAACTATTTATACTGTTCTTATCGCAATATATCACTAACGAGAAAATACAAGATGTAATAATGCAGAGCTAAAACAATCCATGGGAGCTTGATTTCCAACACACCCCCACGAGCGAAGCGCGGTGAATGCACCCCCGGGTTACCAAGACCCTCGGCTGCTGTAACCGGCCTGGGGTAAGCATTCAACTGCTTGCGCTCCTGTAAGTTGTGGAACCGGCCAGGAGTCTGATTGGACTATTTGTCTGTGTGTGCGCCTGAGGCACTGTACTATATTTTTGGACTGCACCCCACTCCTAAGCGATCCTCATTGTTCTCCGAGGATCATATGCTCTCTCGGGTCCTTGTGACCCCTTGTTAACCCCTTTTGACGCAGCCTTTGTTCTCGTTTCGATGCTCCCCTTGTTCCCAGTTTGTGTCGTCGTTTCAGTCTACTATATCGAGTACAGTTACCCCTTTGGGATCCCAGGATCCCTCCTCTTCTATAAAGTAGAGACTCGTAGCTACCTTGTACCGGCAAGTTGAGTCTCCTGTCAATCACAGTGACTTTACCCCACATCTTCTCTCTACGCTAAGGGTGGCTACAGTGTTGCAGCACTGCAAGCGGGAACCCATACTGCCCTATCTGTCTTCTAAGTCACAGCAGAGACTTAGCTACAGTCTATTGTTACTGTCAAACCCTTGGCGGTGACAGCTGCGGTGACGGACTTGCTGGTGGCGGTACGGGATGGCACAGAAATGGGCAGACAGGCGTTGAGCGTGCATGGTGAGTTGGCTGGTGGACGTGCCCGAGTTGGGCTCAGGTGTTTGGTGCATCGGCGGTGGTTTTTCCGGTCCCACACCTGCACGACATTGGGCGGCCCAGCGGGCCTTGGCGGCGAGCAATGCGCGACCAAGCGCGATCTCGTGAAGTGGCTTGCGTACGGATATGGCCTCCATCAAGGGGCCTCCAAACTCCATCATTTCATCATTCATCTTCTTCAGGGACATAGAGGCAGTGGCAGCGGTGCAGTGATGGTGGGTGCGGCGGCGCAACAGGTGACGCAGACACGTGACAGGTGCAGGGTGCAGTCCCTTCGTCGCTGAGACAGTCGTTCTACCTGTTGTTGGATACATGGTCCGGCATAGGCGGCCCTAAGTTGACCATGGATAGCATCCTTCTCCTCCTCTAGTCTGTCACAGCGTTGCTGCCAGAGTGCCCTGGCTTGTCATGCTTCATCCTCTTTTCTTTCTACTTCTGTCAGATCTTGTTGTAGTTGTTGAATTTTTGTAGGGAGTTGACGAAGTCTGTGTATGTCAGCTGCCACCCCTCTGTCCCCTAGTTCAATGATTGCATTGTTGACCTCCAAGTTTCATTCTAATGCTCGCTTGAACACTGTCATGTTAGAGGGGTCATGGCATAACCCCCCATGTGGGTACAGCTCAGTGATGAGCATCCTGGTGATGACAGGATGCCCTTTGCCCAATGTGCCACTGATGGTGGGGTCATCAGTGAGCCACCCAATTTCATACTTCAGGTATTGTGCGACAGTGGGGTGTCCCTCGTTATTGAGCATGTGGAATGGTTTCTGATTAGCAGCCCCCATAAACTCCTCCCAGTCCTCTCTGGGGTGTGTGTCTTCTTCTCTGGGAGCAGTAACCTCATGAACTGAGGTAGTGGGAGAGCGGGAGTGGACATGATAAGAGGGGGTGTGGGACTCTTCTTCTTCATTGTCAGGTAAATAGGTGAGATCAATAGGGTCATCTGCGGGGACTTTGACTGGCCCTGTGAGGTTGGTGGCTTCTTCCCTTGGAACAGTGATGGGTGTGATGGACGGGATGGAACTGGTAGTGGCTATAGGAGTGGATGGGGAGTGTATGGGTAGTGGTTCTGGCGATGGTGCTAGTGGGGGAATTGATGGTGGATGTGGTGGTAGACCTTCATCATCTCCCCTTTGATCCTCAGATGTGCCTTGGACGGGATCAAGTGGGCAGACATTCTGTGGGTTGTGAGGGAGCGGTCTGTACTCTTCTAACATGTCCTGTGGCAACCAGTGTGGTAGTCCAGGGTAGCCCTTCCACATGTGCTTCTTATCGGAGTACCAGTTAGTAAACTCCTGAGGGTACATGATGCGGTGCTCCTGTTTCATCAGCAGTCGTCCTCCTTGAAATTCCCTAGCCCAGTTCCTGACAGGGAAGTAGTAAGCAACAGGGCGAGCAGGGGTTCCTTGCGCTCTTTGCTCAGCATTCAAGACAGCAGCGGTGAGTACAGGGTTATCAGGACAAGGGAAGACACGGTGGAAGGGTGGAGCCACAGGGAGAGGATACTCATGACGAACAATCGTCCCCCCAGCACTCTCATCAAAGTGGACCTGCCCATGAGGGATGTATACCGCAGTAGGGAGGTCAGCACTGGTGGGTTGCTTGGAAGAGGTTTTGGCATCAGAAGATGAAGACATGACAGGGAAATTTGGAGTGGCTGGTGATGATAATTGAAGACATTGAATGACCAGAGTATTTATCCATTGCTGATCTGTAGCTTTGCACCATTGAAATTGTTTGAACAGTTCATCTGCATGCAGGTTGCCTGCTGGTTCCCATGAGTCATGGGCGCTACTGTACCCTTTCCATCGTACTTTGTACTGTTGCTCCTTTTTACATTCAAAAAGTCGTGTATCTAAAACTTGCTCCACTTCCCATTCTTCTTCCCCTTTGATCAGGTCAGGAGGGGGTTTGGTGAAATTGGGTCCATGTTCTTCTGTCTCCTTATATGGTGATAGGAGGCTTGCATGAAACACATTGTGGATTTTCCAATTCTTTGGAAGGTTGAGCTGGTATGCGACATGGGAAACTGCATTTGTAATAATGAAGGGTCGTTGTCTTTTTGCTCATAATTTGACAGAGGGGTGATGAGTCGTCCAATTTTTCCAGTCTAACCAGACCTTTTCCCCGACAGAATAGGCTCGAAACTTTGTAAGTTTGACCATTCATTCCTGAGCCAATTTGATGTTCTGTTGGATTTTCTGTTGTGTGAGGAAGATGTGTTGCAATCATGTTTGTTGATTGGGGAAGTGGGAAATGGGGGTGTGTTGATGAATGGAAGGTACAAAGCCCATCAGAGCTTCAAACAGGGCAACACATGTGGTGGAAGAAGGTCATGAATTGATAGTGTATTGGGCGATTGGGAGTAATTTTGCCCAGTCATCTTGTTGTTCTCCACAGAAAATTTGGAGGAAGGTTTCCAACATCTGATTTGTTCTTTTAGACTGTCCATCGGTCTGCAGGTGATAGGCGGTACTTGCATTTTGTTTGATATCAAAAGAAGCACAGAGTGCTTTGAAGAATTCCAATGTGAGTCATGGATCTCGATTGGAAATGAGCTTTCTGGGTATACTGAAATGGACTACCACGTGTTGAACATATAGTTCCACCATGTCCTGAGCAGAAGCCATCTCATTGCAAGGGATGAAAACAACAGCCTTTGAACAGTCATGATCTGTGATGGTAAGGATCAAGTCGTAAGAATCAGATTGTGGAAGTTTTGTGATCCAATCCACTGTAACAGTCTGGAATGGTAATGTGTCGGGTTCTACTGAAATTGGAAAGACAGGTGGGTGGTTTGGATGTGTGTTGGACTTGTTCATCTGACACATCGCGCATCCCTTGACGTAAGACCATATGAAGTTTGCCATTTGGGGCCACCAGTAGTCTCACTCAAGATGAGTCAGAGTTGATGCGGCACCGGGATGTCCTGCACTGATGCTATCATGGTAAGTCCATAAGAGGGAACAACGAAGTTCCAAATCTTCCAGTACCACTATCTGCTCTCCTCGCATCCAGACATTGTCCTTCCTTTCAACACCAGGAAGGTTGGAAAGGGTTGGGGAGGATGCTGTTTGCGCATCTAGGATCTTTTGGTGGATGTCAAGAGTGTTGAGGTGTCATACAAACAGGGTATCTGGTAAGGTGGTAACATCTTGGTTGTCTGTTTGACCATTGTTGTAGTCTGGCCTTCTTGATAAAGCATCTGCTTTGTTCTGATTTCCTGATTGATGTATTAATTCCAGATCATAATCTGCCAGTGTAGCAATATAGTGTGCAACACATCGGTTGACTTTCTGTGGATGGCGGTAGTAGGCCAAATTAGCATAGTTGACAAAGGCCTTGACCTTATGTTTTGCTCCCATGAGGAAATGACGCCAATGAGTAAGACCAAAGATAAGTCCTAGGAACTCTCTATCCCACACATGGTAATTTCGTTCGGCTTCATTGAGAGAACAAGATGCATATCCGATGGCTCTATGCTTTCCTCAGTCATCATGTTGAAATAGGATGGCGCCGACGGTGAAGTCTGAAGCATTGGTTTCGAGTTTGAAGGGTCATTCAGGGTCAGGTGTGGTGAGTGATGGATCATCTATAATAGCGCTAATAAGGTCATCTAACACTTGTCGGCATTGCAGTGTCCATTCAAAAACATTCTCTTTCTTCAACAAGTTATTAATGGGTCTAGCAATGTGAGCAAAATTGCGTATGAAAGGCAATTGAGTATGCCCATAGTTTGTCGCACTTCACAGACGTTCTTCAAATCTCTCGGCCAGTCATGGAGGCCTGAGATCTTACTGGGGTCGATTCGTAGTTGTCTGCCTTTGACGCAGAAACCCAAGAACTCGATTTCTGGACATTCGAACTCGCATTTGGACAGTTTCAGGAAGTACTGGTGTTTTCAAGAAGGTCGAGCAATTGATGAACGATTTGACGATGCAGCCACCTTTCCGCTGGTGAGTTCCCAGTGGCCACGACACAATCATCTAGGTAATTTGCGAATTGATTAGGAAATTTGTCTTTTATGGGACGATGGTTGCGGTTTATGGCATGTTGGAAGACAGGAGGTGCATTACTGAACCCAAAACCCATCACCTGCGGGATATGAGTGCCTAGAGGTGTTTTGAATGCAGCTTTCCAGGTGTCTTCGGGCTGGACATGAATATTATTGTAGCCAGAACGCAGGTCAAATTTTGTGAATAGTGTTTTCCCACGTAATTTGTCTAGTTCTCGTCATAAGTCCAGTAATGGATAATCATCTTTGATTGTCACATCGTTAAGTTTTTGGTAATCCATGATCATCTGTAGGTCCTTGGTGTCCTTCTTTGGGATGAAGAAGACAGGTGCCATGTACAGTAATGAGCTGTCTTTGATGTATCCCTTGGCCCTATCTTTGGGTAAGTTCTCTCTAAGTATCTCCATTTCTTGTTGATTTAAAGGGTAAATTTTGCACATAAGCTCAGGGGGGGCATCTGGTTTCAATGTTATATTGAAGTTTTCCTCACGAAGAGGAGGGAGAGCTTGAGTGGCATCTTCAGAAAAAATGCGCGCATGTTGTTTGTATTTGTTGGGTACGTTGGCTTCTGTCATTGTTTGTTTGTCTTTGTTTGCAGTGGCTGCCCATTGCTGCGTGAACGTGGTTTTATGGACCCATATCTCTTCTCCTTCCGCGGGTTGTCCACATGTTTTTAATGCCAATGCTTGCAATGCCCGAACCTCCTCAAAACAATTTCCTGTGGTATCAAGGCTAATGTTCTGAGTTCCATCAAGAGTTTTGGCTTCCCAGTCAATCGTGGGATTGAACGTGTGCAGGAAGGTGAAGCCGAGAAGGGCACGATCAGTGCCTATGTCAGTGATGTAAAATCTTTGGTTTTTGGTGCATTTTCCTAGGGTTATTCGGGCATCAAAATATTGAGTGATGGTCCCGGCTTTGTTTTCAGTTCCGTCGACGTTTACGATTCATCATGGGACAGTGAGGTCACGTGGGTATATACCCAACCATTTTGCCATTCCAGGGTGCATGCAATTATCCATAGCACCGCTATCAATGAGAATTTGTCCAGCCTTATTCGCACCATTCGATAGATTGAGAAGAATAGATTGCGAGTCTATAGAATGTAAGTACATGGTGTGAAAATTCGCCTTAGCCACAGCTGTGAGGCTTCAGCACATCAAAAACCTGACTCCTGGTCAACTTCTTTCGCAGTTCTTTCAACAAGTCGGGTGTAGAACTTGTTGGAATCCTCAGACTTCATTCGGGCGATGCGTGCGAGTAAGTCCTCCACCTCATCCTTTTTTACTTCTTCTTTGACTTCCTCTATGGTGTCTTCTTGGATGGCTTTAGGTGGTGGGCTTGCAGCGGTACAGGGCATGGTAGATTGGGTGGTATTGGACTGGTTTCTGAGGGGGCAAGCTTGACACATATGGCCCTGTTTCTTGCAGTGGAAACAGTGGCCTTTGTGTTTCAGCTGTTCTCTTTCCTTATTGGTGAGTGGTTTGATTTGGGTGGTGTCGACTTGCATGGCGTCGTCATCATCTTGCTTCTTTTTGTTCTGATGCTGATCATTCTTTTTTGCATTTTCAAACAGGAACTTCAACTTTGCATCGCACACAGGCATGTTTCAATTGCCTTGTCCAGACAGAACTTCGCTCTGGTAAGCGGCGCAGTGGGCTTTGCATCGTGCAGCAGCCTGCCATTCTTCAAGGGACTCAGGCCATATATCGTGATTCAGGATTTGCTGAAGGAGAGATTTCTGTAACCCCTCTTTAAACTTCTCAACAATCGCATCATCCGTGTGGTTCCAATGAAGTTTATTGATCAGTTCATCAAATTTGGTAATGTACTGATCTATTTCTCCTATGGACTTTTGACCAAGTTGATTGATTTCTTGCAGGGCTTTTTCTTTTGCTGCAATGTCTGAGAATTGTGTGAGGAAATCTCATCAGAAGTCAAGCCAAATGTCTTCATCATCACGTTGGTACACCCCATTCTGGACGTCTTCTTGAAGCTGACAGAGCTTCTTGGCTTTCCAGGCTTCAACATTGGGCCCTTGGATGAATGTCATGAGCAAGGAAGTTTACTGGTACAGGTTGGCCACATTGGCATTGTTGTCATTACACATCCACAGATTGGTAAAATTGCTCAGAAATCTTGCAGCCTTAGTTCTATCTCCATTGAACAACTCCGGCTTCTGCCTGATGAGACTTCCATTTACGAGATTGCGAGCAGGAAGAGGGGTGGTGGCATGTGGCTGATGAGGTTGGGCTTGTGCCAGCTGTACAAAGCCATATTGGGTGAGTACTTGCGCGATAGTGTGTTCTAACTGGGGATTGATTCCTCTTTGTTGGTTTATCCAGTCATTCTGCTGGCGGCGTCATTCCCTTTCCTGTTCCTCGGAAACCCCTGGCGTTACAATGTGGATAGGTCGTGTAGGTTGCTGGTCCTGCATGGGGACTGGCACATCTGGTACTGGCATAGGTGGGGCACTTGGTGTCAGGGCAGTGGGGGTGGTCATTGCTGTAGAACTGATATACAGTGGATGGCAGACATCTCCTCAATCAAGCATTCTTTCAGCAGTGGTGAAATACATATTGGCATTCTCATCCCAGGCGATCAGATACCAATCATTGTTAAGACATTCCATGGGGAAGTTCAAGGTCTCACTATCAGTAAAGTAAGTTGGCCCTGTGTCGGGCATGGTTGGGAAACATCGGCCCCATTGGGCATGACCCTTCAATCTGCATGGGAGGTCATCAGTTCGGCGAGGTTCAACTGGGGTAGGTCCTTTAGTAGCAATACCAATCGGGATACGGATGTATAATGTAGACATAGCATATCAAATCAAAGTCAGCCTGTTAGAGAAGCTTGAGTTGTGTAACGGCCATGTACCGTTCCACACATTAGTGTTAGAAATCTGTAGAGGCTGAGTCAGCAAGGTCAAGGGTTCGATATCAGAGGCAGAGGGTTGTACGACGAGTACAACATGACTATGAGAGAGAGTATAGAGACAAAGAACTAAGTTGGTCTGGTCACTGGAGTACTGAGCAGACAACTTAGGTGTTCCGAAGTTCCTTGAGAGAAGACACAGAAATGTGATTCAACTCAAGCTTAGGGCTCAAGTGCTTTGACTTCTCTGCTATAAATATATGACTAGACTACTGGAATCTCTGAGAACTTTTAAGAAGAGTACTATGTCAGTACCATCTGGAGTAGCTATGACGCAGAAGAAGAGAACTTGCCAGACTATTTTACATAACACTAGGCGGCCTGTCAGATGTGGCTCATAAGGAGTCCGGCCTCTTTGTGACATCATGTCACAGTGCTGTCATGAGTTACAGAAAAGCATCCTAACAGTATCAATTGTTCTTCTGAGATCACATGCTCCCAGGACACCTATTGTCCTGTTGTCAATCCCCTTTTAGATGTAGCCATTGTTCCTCTCTTGTTGTTCCCATTGTTCCCAGTCCTAGTTCTATTGTCTCATCCATATAGAGTACTGTACACAGCCCCGTATCCTAGGATCCCTCACTAGTATAAATAGGGACTGATAGCTACCTTGTACTGGCAAGTAGAGTCTCCTGTCAATCACAGTGACTTACTCCTCATCCTACTTTCTACTCCAAGGGGTGGCTACAGTGTTGTGACACTGCAAGCGGGAACCCAACTATCTCTATCTGTCTTCAAAGTCACAGCAAAGGCTTAGCTATAGTCTTTTGTTGCTGTCAAACCCTTGGTGGTGACAGCTAAGCAGTTTTGTAGCTGATAAAATTACGTGTGAACAGTTGCTCGGATCAAAAAGTTGTCTTAAGTGACC
>QLOT01002884.1:0-14405 GCA_003313875.1 Russula aff. compacta | reverse complement strand
ACTCTGGGCCGGTTCCCCAACTTACATGAGCGCGAGCAGTTGAATGCTCACCCAAGGCCGGTTACACCACCCCATTGAATTCTTTGACGGATACTGGTACACCCTCTCACTCAACGACGGAGACTACTGGGCATTTGACACAGATATAATCAACCATTTCACACACAGAACAGGAGCACCAGCAAACGCAGATGATCCCTACCACCCAGATTATAGACCTTTTCAAATCACATTAACACCATCAACCCTAGCCACCAACCTCGAACCAGACGTTCAAGAAACACCCACCCAAGGATCAACTGATCTTCACTCCCCAAGAGAATCTCAGCCAGCCAGCTCCTCAAACTCCTCCGACGAAGAAGGAGAAGAACAACAGACTGCCAGTGAAGGATCCCCAGACAGACCTCACACCGACAAAGAAGCAGATCCGCCTACCTATCACCCACACGTACCTCAAACACACAAACAACTCGAAGTAGCCCCCCAACCCCAAGTAGAAGAATTACTACAAGGAGTCAACCAGCTCAATCTACAATTAGACGACTTTCTAAACGTAGTAGCCATCCACCAACCACCACAAATTGAAGTAATACCACCGGAACCACCAGTACACCTAATAGCCCCACAACCAATCGTACCTCTATTCATGGCTCAACAACCCCCCCAACAGCAACAACCTCCTCCTCCGCAACCTCCAGCACCGCAACCACCAGCAGGAGGACCTCCTCCCCCTCCCCCAGCTGCAGTAGGACAACAAGCAGCCACGGTGGCACCAGTTAATGGAAAATGGAACGGAACTGCCCCTACCATCTTTGAAGGAGACCGTAGTAAAAGTGACAAGTTCCTCAAAGAATTTAAACTGTACAAACTATTGAATGAAGACAATGATGCAATGGCATCACCTTACAAGTGAGTGGCCCTAGCCCTATCCTTTATTAGAGGCCCTCTAGTCGATGACTGGGCATGGGAACGAATTGACCACCTCCATGACCAGCACCACACCCATAACATCCCCACAAATGACGAAGTACACTGGGCAGAATTTGAAACTGCCTTCACAGCCGCTTTTACGGATCTCCACAAAGTTACCAAAGCAACTACTAGCCTCCAGAATCTGCAAATGAGACAAGGAAACTTAGATGGATATATAGCTGAATTTAAAACCCTAGCTACCAAAGCAGGGTATCAATTAGATGCACCTGGAACTATTCAGATGTTCCTAAAAGGACTACCTCCTCTATTAGGAAGATGCACTCTCAGACAACATCCTAACCTCACCACCTTCGCTCAGTACACCACTGCCGTCCAAAATGAAGCAAAGAGCCAAGAAAATGAGAACCTCATTTTTGGAGAAAGACAATGGCCCCGCCCCAACTGGGGAATCAAAGGACCAAAGCCGTTCCCCCCTAAACCAAACCCCCAACCACAATTTAGACCACAAAGGCGACCATATACCAATGGGACGCCTATGGAAGTCAACACTTTAAGGAAAGCTGAGACCAATGAAGAAAAACAGAAACATCGGTTAGAAGGGCGATGCTTTGAATGTAGCAAACAAGGACATATGGCACGCAACTGTCCGCAGAAGAAGAGCAATCCCCGGCCAGTACAGAAACCATCCTATATTAAAATATTCCAACAAGAAGAGGAACCTGACAAAGAAGAAGAAGAAGAAGAAGATGAGGAAGAACCTACCAATGAAATAGATGAACTAGCTAACAGAATGGTTAGCTTCTCTGATGAACAGAAAGTCCAGTGGATGAATGCAATGCAACAGAAAGGAGTGGATTTTTTGGTAGCCTGAATGATACAGCCATCATTTGGGCACTGTTCCCTAACAACATATTTGTACCCAAGATTCGATCAGTACATACTCTGTCACCGCCAAGGGTTGGACAGCAACAAAAGACTATAGCTAAGTCTCTGCTGTGACTTAGAAGACAGATAGAGCAGTATGGGTTCCCGCTTGCAGTGCTGCAACACTGTAGCCACCCTTTAGAGTAGAGAGAAGATAGAGAGTAAAGTCACTGTGATTGACAGGAGACTCAACTTGCCGGTACAAGGTAGCTACGAGTCCCTACTTATAGAGATGAGGGATCCTAGGATCCAAAGGGGCAACAGTACTCAATGTAGAAAGGGGAAACTAATACACAAACTGGGAACAAGGGAAGCACCAAGAAGAGAACAATGGCTGCGTCTAAATGGAGTTGACAGGGGGTCATAGGGACCCAAGGAAGCATGTGGTCCTAGAGAACAATAAGGACCACAAAGGAATGGGGTGCAAGCCAAAAATAGAAGTACAGTGCCTCAGGCGCACACAAGAACAAACGGTCTAAACAGACTACTGGCCGGTTCCACAACTTACAGGAGCACAAGCAGTTGAATGCTTACCCCAAGCCGGTTACATACTCAAATAATACTACATTTAAGGAACAAAAGGGCCGACACTCAAGCACTAGTAGACAGCGGAGCCACAGAAAACTTCATCCACCACAAACTAGTCAAGCGACTAAAAATACCCACTACCCCTCTGATACGACCAAAGACTGCCAGAAATGTACTGTAGATGGAACCATCAACCAAGCTGGGAAAATCACCCACCAAGTGGAACTAGAACTACAGCATCAAGGACAAAAGAAAGTATTCCCTTTCTTCGTCACCAACCTAGGAATAGTGTAACCGGCCTTGGGTGAGCATTCAACTGCTCGTGCTCATGTAAGTTGGGGAACCAGCCCAGAGTCTGCAGTACTGTTTGTTTTCGTGTGCGCCTGAGGCACTGTACTATACATTTGACTACATTCTGTCCTTGTGACGCTCCTACATATGGTTCCTATTGTTCTTCAGGAATCACATGCTCCTAGGACACTTATTGTCCCTTTTAGACGTAGTCCTTGTTCTCTTCTTGGTTCTCCCATTGTTCCCAATCCTGACTTATTGTTCTGGCACTGTACACAGCCTCGGATCCTAGGATCCCCTTACCAGTATAAATAGGTATCTGTAGCTACCTTGTACCAGCAAGTTGAGTCTCCTGTCAATACAGTGACTTACTCCTCATCTATTTTCTACACTAAGGGGTGGCTACTGCATACTGGTGCAGCAAGCGGTAACCCAGGCTATCTCTACTAGTCTTCTAAGACACTACAGAGTCTTAGCTATAGTCTATTGTTGCTGTCAAACCCTTGGCGGTGACATTAGACTCAACTTCTTTACAAAATGGCTAGCAGTTCCAATAAAAAGGGAACTATCGTCCACTGGAGAGAAGCCACAACCGGACGACCAAATTCACAAGTGCAAGAGATCGGCATCACCCACGAGCACAATGGCGCAGAGCACCCTATCTTGGTATTGCTAGACCAAGATTTAAAAGTCAAAGAGAACTCACCGCAAGTTTGTTACTACCAAGGAGGGTGGTACGAAGTTGATTGGAATGACGAACAAGAGCAGTACAAACTAGGGAGGCACTACAAGACACTCAGCGACTATGATCTCGAAGAGACACCGGACGATGCGCCTTCATCAGAAGAAGGAGAAGACGAGGAACTAGACAAGCAGATCAGGCTTGCACCAATCCAGGAAGCGCTAAAAACCAGCCCTACCGCGTCAGAGCACAACACCCCAATACACGCACATACGCCAATCCGTACCTTCCACCCAGCTCCAGGAATCCCCTTGGGACCCTTACCAGAAGGCAACCTGATTCCCAGTATTATCCAAACCATGTCTACACAAACACAGATGGCGACCCATGCGGCTACAGCAGCTGCCACGCAACCAGTACAAGCAAATATAACAATAGCAGAGAGGCTACAGCAAAGCATGCATCAAGCCTTAAGGAAAGGCCCCTCAGGAGGAGGACCAGGAGGACCTGGAGGAGGGCCAGGGGGACCAGGAGGTCCAGGAGGCCCAGGACAACCCGCCGCTGCACAAGTCCCGATACAAGTTCCAGCCGATGTCAAAGCTATGGGACAACTTCCCCAGATCTTCACTGGAGATAGATCTAAAGCAGATGACTTCATTGAAGAAGTCAAAGCGTACTTCCGAGTCAATCATGGAGTAGCAGGATACGACTCCCCATATAAAAAGGCGGCATTTACTCTCACACTAATCAAGGGAGAAGAGCCGGCACAATGGGTCAGAGATATGGGAGTTTGGCTAGATGGTCTGGCACTCCCAGCAGACAACATCCCAGCCCTTTGGGACCAATTCCTCACAGAATTTGCGGACCAATTCCAAGACACCCAAAGTGTACAAAAGGCTAGAACCCAGCTAATGGACTTAAAGATGCAGGGCAACCGCTATGACGAATATATCACCAAATTCGAGAGCATACTTAGGAAGGCAAACTACACCGTAGGAAACGAGGAAACCTACAACATGTTCATGAGGGGGATACCACGAGAAACACTTGAAAAAGCCCTGGTCCCACCGTATCCGACTAACTATATGGAATTGAAGGAACGAGTGAAGCTCATCACTCAAGCCAAAACCACCATCGAAGGAATCTTAAAATCCCTCAGCACGGGAAATGCCTATCGAACCTTCAACCCCCAACCTAGACAACCCTTTTTTAATGCAGGAAGAGGACAGAACAACAACTCATGGAGGCCTATGCCGCGGCCTCAGTTCAATTCCTCCAATGCCCCCAGAACCATGAACAATGTCCCAGTCCCTATGGACCTTAGCAGAGGACGTGCGCCCAACAATTGGAGAGGAAGAGGAAGAGGAGGAAACTGGCGTCAAGGCCAGAGCAGCCGAGGAAATCTAACCAGCTTTGGCGACGCAAACTCATGCTTCAACTGTGGAATAGTGGGCCACTATGCCAGAAACTGTCCCAGCAGACCCAAACAAGCCTCCCAAAATGCGAGGTGGAATGGGAAGAACCCAGTCAACCAGGCCAACTTCATTGACTTCGATGAAGACCAGGAGATGGGGGATGCTGAAGAAGACTTGGTGGCAACCATACGAGCTCACCTCCAAAGGATGACAGTAAAAGACCAGCAGCGTTTGGCAAAGGAGATGGGAGCATCAGAGGATTTTCCTACTGCCTGATTAGATCGGCACTACTCAGGCAGATCAATAGCGACGACGTGTACATGTCAAATAGAAAATCAATGACAGTCTGCTTCTACACACGATTGATCGCGAAAAGAGCCGAGGCCATAGCGTTAGTGGACTCAGGAGCCATAGAAAATTTCATGAACCTGTCCTATCCGCAATGGCTTAAACTACCCATCAAATGACTAGCCAAACCAAGACCACTATACAATGTAGATGGTACACAAAACAAGAGCGGGTCGCTCCAGTATTACACTGACTTACAAATGCAAACAGGCAGCCAAAGAACAAATCACAGGTTCTTCCTCTCGGACCTAGGAGAGCACAAGGCCATCCTAGGGTATCCATGGTTCGCTGCTACCCAGCCAAAGATCAACTGGAAAAGGGGATGGATTGATCTGAGTCACCTCCCTATCATCCTCTCGGCCCCAAATGCAGCAAAAGCGCAATACACCCTAAGGACAAAGAACGTGCCGCGACCAGTAAAAAGGCACCAACCACAGTACTTCTTGGGAAGAATCACTATTGGCACTATGAGCGAGGCAAAGGAAGTTAAAGTACCAGAGGAGTATCAAAAACATTCAAAAGTATTCAGCAAAAAAGAATCCCAGAGACTTCCCTAATATACGGTCTGGGACCACGCCATTGAACTGCTGCCAGGAGCACCAGCCTCGCTACCAGGGCGACTACTACCCCTCACGCAATTAGAAAAGGAGGAGGTCCACAAGTTTGTCAGAGATCATCTAAAGAGGGGGACCATCTGCGTCTCCAAATCCCCCTATGCAGCCAACTTCTTCTTTGTAAAAAAGAAGGACGGTAAACTAAGACCTGTGCAAGACTACAGACCTCTCAACAAGTGGACAAAGAGAAACCGAAATGTCTCACCCCTGATCCCACAGGTAATAGACCAGCTGAGTGGATGTACCCTCTTCACCAAATTTGACGTATGTTGGGGGTATAATAACATCCGGATCAAAGAAGGGGATGAGTGGAAGGCAGCGTTCCTCACCCCGGAAGGCCTCTTCGAACCCACCATCATGTTCTTCGGTCTAACCAACTCCCCAGCAACATTCCAAATGATGATGAATACCATCTTCAGACCAGAGGTAGGAAAAGGATGGCTTTCTGTGTACATGGACAACCTAGCAATACACATGGCCAAACTCCCTCACGAAATGGAAGAACAGCACAGGCAAAGACATAGGCAATATGTCCACAAGATCTTTGACAAATTGGCAACACACGACCTCTACCTAAAACCGGAAAAATGCGAATTCGAAAGGGATGAAATCGAGTACTTGGGAGTCAATGTAGGGAAAGGAAGACTCCAGATGAGCGCACAAAAACTACAAGGAGTGGCAGACTGGCCACAACCCAGGAAACCCAAAGACGTGCAAAGCTTCCTAGGCTTCACGGGGTACTACCGATATTTCATACCCAATTACTCAAAAATCGCCAGACCGCTCCTTGACCTCACAAAGAAAACCACACCCTGGCACTGGAACGAGCCGCAACACAAGGCATTCGAAACCTTGAAAACCCTCATGTGTAGAAGCCCAGTCCTCAAACAACCAAACTTCGATAAACAGTTCATATTGCAAGTGGACGCTTCGGCATATGGCCTGGGGGCCGTACTCTCGCAGGAGGGAGAAACCATCACACCAACACTAGCCAAACGCCACAAACCTGTCCTCCACCCCATCGCCTACTATTCAGCCACCTTTACGCCGACCGAGCGAAATTATGACATCTACGAAAGGGAACTGTTAGCCATCATGAAATCACTGGCCCACTGGTGACAATACCTGGGGTGGACAAAGACGCCATTCATTATCCATACTGACCATGCCAACCTCCAGTATTGGAAGTCCCCAAAGAACCTGAATAGAAGGACAGCACGATGGCATGCGGACCTACAAGAATACGACTTCACCCTAGAATATATCCCCGGGAAAACAAACACAGCAGCAGACGCACTCTCCAGGCCACCAGGAGCAGATCTTGGAGAGGAAGATAACAAGGCGATTACTATCTTCCCCTCAGAATGAATCAGCGTGACCAAAACAACCCACACAACCGCACAGGGACAAACCATAGTCCCCAACGTAAAAGAATTAAAAAGGGCCATTGTGTCCCATGCCCATGATCATCCCACAGCGGGACACCCCGGCAGAGATGAAACCTTACAGAAGGTACAGACAACACACTGGTGGCCAGGAATGAAAACCTGGATAGCAGAATATGTCAAGGGATGCGCGACATGCCAACAGGCAAAAATCCTGACTCACAGAAAGAAGGTCCCATTATTCCGCATCCCCACACCAGAAAGAACGATGCCCTTCCAAAGCATCGCTATGGACCTCATCACAGGCCTGCCCCTGCGTAACGGGTTGGACGTAATCCTGACCATAGTGGACCAGGGATGCTCCCGTGCAGCTATATTCCTTCCTTGCAATATGACGATAACTGGCCCAGGAATTGCATGGCTATACCTCAAACATGTATACCCATGGTTTGGAATCCCTAAGAGAATGATTAGCGATTGAGACCCACGGTTCACATCACACTTTGGAAAGGCACTGACCAAACAACTAGGCATCCAACAGAACCTCTCGACGGCATTTCACCCTCAGACGGACAGGTTATCTGAGCGAAAGAACCAATGGGTAGAACAATACCTGAGGCTGGTGACGGCTGGACAACCCAAAGATTGGACAGAATGGCTCCCAATCGCAACAGCCATGCACAACAACCGAAAAAACAGTACTACTGGACTATCGCCCAATCAGATTCTGTGGGGACACGAGCCACCACTCCACCCAGCTGACAGCATCCCTTCAAACAATGAAATGGCCGAAACTAGGGTACGAATGATGGAAAAAGCACGAAAGAGGGCCATCGAAGCTATCAATCAGAAGGCCAAGAATGTTCCACCAGCCCAGTTCAAAGCCGGAGAACGAGTGTGGCTAGAAGCGACCCACCTCAGACTCCCGCATCAAGGGTCCAAGCTGAACCCCAAAATATATGGACCCTTCAAGATACTAAAAGAAGTATCGCTGGTCGCCTATCTCATTGATATCCCTGCCTCATGGCAAATCCACAACGTGTTCCATGCGGGGCTCCTGACGCCCTATAAAGAAACTAAAGAGCACGGCCCAAACTACTCTAGGCCAGCACCGGACCTCGTGGGAGGCGAAGAACAATATGAGGTGGAGCAGGTCAGGAACCACCAGCTCCACAGAAGAAAAAAGGGGCTGCAATATTTAATAAAGTGGTGGGGCTACCCTGAAAGTGACAACACCTGGGAACCAGCTGATCAGGTGTTCACCCTGGATCTCCTTCAGGAGTATCACAAGCGCCAGCCCTTGAATAGCATAAAAGGGAAGCAGAAACCCCCGGCAAAAGCAGCAGCTTTCACAGCTTCTACCCCACCTCCTTTCCTCACCATAGCTCTCACACAGGAAGAACTACGATGTCTAGCCCATCCAGCATGTCCTCTCCACTCCCAGTCCCAGCACCGTGTGTCCCCGGAGGCCTTGAGCCAATGGAACTCAAACATCCAGGAGAGGCAACTCCTGTACCAGAGACCTCTGGGGCCGCCCCAGAGCCTCTCACCATCCCCGCCTTTACCTTCGGCCCCAGCCGTGTCCCCATTCCAGGCCCACTCCACGACCTGGACACTAACGACCACTGGGAGGGACCCCTCTCCCCCGCCACTGTATCGGCCATCATTGACGGCCACGTGCACCTCACCGCCCCCCAACTACAGAAGCTCGCCAAGGGCCTCGCCGTCACCATCCAGCAGCGGACACACGACACCCACCTCCAGCTCAGTGCTCTCAGACGAGAGCTCAATGATACCAACAGGGAGTGGCTCTTCCTCAAGGAGCGCGTCAAGGTCCTGGAGGAGCCCATGGAGTGTCCAGAGGGCTACATGGAGAACAATGGATGTCTCCCAGATCTCACCATCCCCACAGAGCAGGGCAAGCAGTTCGCCCATTTCATCAAACAGCTGGATGACGGGCGAGTGGCAGGGCTCCCAGCCGGAGCCACAAGCACGGCCAACGCGCGCATCGTCGACCTCTATGCGCGGCAGGACTCTCGCGACTACCCCCTCGAGCCGATCCCCCACTGGTTCCGGGCCAGGCTCTGGGGGGACCACGTCGATTACTGGCCTCTGGAGGAGGCCCTCGTTGAGCTCAATGACTGGAGCCTTCACACGGAGGTCCTCCGCTACCGCCAATACGACCAGGAGGGGGACAGGCTCAGCCGGGAGATCAAGTGGCTGGAGGCAAATCACTGGGCCATTGTTCAGGCCAAGAACGCCTCCGAGGAACGCCTCATCGCCACGCGAGTCATGGACAAGGTCAAACACATCGGGGTGGACGACTTCAAGCCCAGTTAGCATGATGATCAGCATTGAAGAACGGACGAGGACGTCCTTTCTAGCGGAGGGGTGATGTAACCGGCCTTGGGTGAGCATTCAACTGCTCGCGCTCATGTAAGTTGGGGAACCGGCCCAGAGTCTGCAGTACTGTTTGTTTTCATGTGCGCCTGAGGCACTGTACTATACATTTGACTACATTCCGTCCTTGTGACGCTCCTACATATGGTTCCTATTGTTCTTCAGGAATCACATGCTCCTAGGACACTTATTGTCCTATTGTCAACCCCTTTTAGACGTAGTCCTTGTTCTCTTCTTGGTTCTCCCATTGTTCCCAATCCTGACTTATTGTTCTGGCACTGTACACAGCCTCGGATCCTAGGATCCCCTTACCAGTATAAATAGGTATCTGTAGCTACCTTGTACCAGCAAGTTGAGTCTCCTGTCAATACAGTGACTTACTCCTCATCTATTTTCTACACTAAGGGGTGGCTACTGCATACTGGTGCAGCAAGCGGTAACCCAGGCTATCTCTACTAGTCTTCTAAGACACTACAGAGTCTTAGCTATAGTCTATTGTTGCTGTCAAACCCTTGGCGGTGACAAATAGACAACATCATCCTAGGGTATCCCTTCCTCCACGCCATGGAGCCAGAAATAAGTTGGAAGAAAGGAGCCCTGAATGGAAAGATATTCACCTCTACTAATGATGCGCACAAATGGAAACCACTGGCAAAGCTAAGAAAAACAACTACATCTATACAGCTAGCCATACAAGAAACAGAAAAGCAAAAGACACCACCTTGGAACGAAGTAGTACCTAAGAGATACCACTGGTTTAAACGAATTTTTAGCGAAGAAGCATCAAAACAACTCCCTCAAATGAAGCCCTGGGATCATGCTATTGATCTAAAGCCAAATGCACCCACATCATTCGACTGCAAAATATACCCTTTATTGCCAAAAGAGCAAGGAGCATTAGAAGAATTCCTCCAAGAGCATCAAGAAAAGAAATACATCGAACCATCTAAGTCCCCATACGCCTCCCCCTTCTTCTTTGTAAAGAAGAAAGACGGGAAACTATGACCAGTACAAGACTATAGACAACTCTATGAATGGACGGTCCCAAATAACTACCCATTACCCCTAATAAGGGACCTCCTACCTAAACTAGCAGGAAAGAAGCACTTTACCAAATTCGACGTATGGTGTGGATTCAATAACATCCTCATAAGACCAGAGGATTGTCACAAAGCAGCCTTTAAGACTAATAAAGGCTCCTTCCAACCAAGGGTAATGTACTTTGGAATGAGGAATGCCCCGGCCACATTCCAAAGCATGATGGATCACATCTTTAGAGAACAACTCGCAAAAGGAAATATATTCATCTACATGGATGACATCTTAATAGCTACTGAAGGAACTTGGGAAGACCATTTTACTGAAGTAGAAAAGGTCTTACAAACCCTCTATAACAACGATCTATACCTCAAACCAGAAAAATGCGAATTTCACAGGCAAGAAGTGGAATATCTAGGAATGGTAGTAGGAGACAGATGCCTCAAGATGGACCCAGTCAAAGTACAAGGAATCGCACATTGGCCTACCCCAACTACAGTAAAAGAGCTTCGAGCCTTTTTAGGCTTCGGAAATTTCTACAAAGACTTCATAGATCACTATTCCCTCATCACACGACCACTACATGACCTCACAAAGAAAAATAAGAAATGGGAATGGTCCCCCATACAAGAAGAAGCATTCCAATACCTAAAAATGAAATTTATCTCATACCCCATCCTAAGGAACGCAAATCAAACTAAGCCATTCACACTAGATACAGATGCCTCAGATCATGCCATTGGGGCCGCCCTCACACAAGAATTTGAAGATGGACAACACCCAGTTGCTTTCTTTTCCAGATTGCTCAACCCTGCAGAAAGAAATTATGATATCTACGATCAAGAACTACTGGCAATTGTAGATGCAACAAAGTTCTTTAAATCATACCTACTAGGAGCTAGGCATCAAATTAAAATCTGCTCAGACCATGACAATCTAAAGTACTTTAGAGCGGCACGAAAAATCACCCTGCGACAAGCTAGATGGATGAACCACCTAGCAGACTACAACTTTATTATCCATCACTTCCCCGGAAAACAGAATACAATAGCAGACCTTTTATCACGAAGAAAAGACCTTGAAAAGGGGGTAAATAATACACCCTCAACAGTACTTCCAGACACCATTTTTGCACACACCATCTACCTCCCAAATAATAATCAAAAGCGACAACAAATCCTACAAGAAATACATGATACGCCAGTAGGAGGACACCCAGGGATCGCCAACACACTAAACCTAGTAAAGAGACGATACCACAGCCCAAAACTAAGAGACTTTGTGGAAAACTACGTCAAAGGATGCGCCAAATGCCAAGAAAGTAAGACACTTCACACCCCCAAAGCACCACTACAATACTTTGATACCCCAACGGAAGAAGGCCCCTTCCAATACATCTCTATGGACTTCATTACGGACCTTCCAAAGTCTAAGGGATATGACACCATATTAACTATTGTGGATCAAGGATGCTCAAAAGTGACAAAGTTCCTCCCATGTAAAAAGGAAATCACTGGAGAAGGAGTGGCAGAACTATACCTACAACATCTATTCCCCTGGTATGGAACTCCAAAAAGGATCATTTCCGATAGAGACCCTTGATTTACCAGAAAATTTGTCAAAACACTCTGCAAAACCATGGGGATAAAACAAAACCTTAGCACCACGTTGCATCCTCGCACAGATGGGCAAAGTGAACGAATGAATCAATGGATCGAAACATACCTGAGACAGTTCACTAATGGACGACAAAATGATTGGGCAACCTACCTCCCAGTCGCAGAATTTGCCCACAACTCCTGGAAGCACAAAGGAACCAGACATACACCTCATTATCTTATAATGGGATGTAACCCTCAAGCAAACTGGACTGATGGCACAGGAGAAGTACCAGAACTAGACATTCGACTAAAGGACCTCACCCAAGCAAGAAAGCGAGCCCATGAAGCATTACAATGGAAAACAAATACTTCAAAAACCATCAGAACCTTCGAAACAGGGCAACAAGTCTGGTTAGACTCCAGACACATCAAAACAACAGTACCATCACAAAAGATGGCACCAAAGCGCCTGGGACCCTTTACCATCATTAAGAGGACATCCCTGGTTAACTATCAACTCCTCCTACCCTCAAACATGAAGATACACCCAGTGTTTCATGTAGATCTTTTATCGCCATATAAGGAAATGAAGGAGTATGGCATCCCCTTCAAGCGCCCGCCTCCTGAGACGATTGATGGGGAAGAAGAATATGAAATTGAAGAGGTCTTGGCCAAAAGGAGACATGGGAGTAAAAGACAGCGCCAATACCTAGTCAGTTGGAAAGGATATCCCAAATCAGACAACTCCTGGGTAGACGAAAAGGACATGAATGCTCCAGAGCTCCTGACAAACTTCAACCAAAGAAAATAGTATAAATACACCCCCAGCAACCTCGCCAAAGTATCCAACAAAATCTCCCTCTCCCAATCATTCCAGCCTTCCGCAACCTTCGTAAAAATCCATGTCCTACTTCTTCACCAATGAGCAACCCTACTCAGCCACCTCAGACACTAACACTGGTACTCAGGATAATACCAGTAGTGATGCCGCTTCGCGGTGCTCCTCATGTTCTCCCCCTCCCCTCACATCTCGCCCATCCTCAGCCATGTCCACCAATTCCCTCGCCTCCACCATTGATGATGCCTGGATCAAACAGGGACTCTTTTCCATCGTCGCAGCCATCAATAAACTGGACTCAGGCAGCAACCAGGCCACTAACAACAGCAACGAGGGGGACACCAACCAATCCTCCAGTGTATACATGGAGCACACTGGCACCGAAGACGTCCAACAAGCCCTGCGAGCCCTCCAGTACAAAAGAACCTGTGTCATGCTAGACTGGGCGTGGCAGGTCTGTCTTCTGATGATCTGAGCGCGTCGCTCTTTGAGGTGGGGTTCTAGATAGTCTGGTGGTCTGCGTTGGTTCTCTGGGTTTAGGTAATCGTCAAGCTTTATAGCCACGATTGATATCGCTTATGTGGATTTTGTTGGATGGTTCTAGAATGATGTTGATAGCTAGGTCTTGAGCAAACAGTCACGGGCACGACTCTCGTGAATGCTGTTTGTAGGTAGAGGTTGCCCCTCCTCTTGACAGGGTTCTATACGCTGATAGAAGTCGATGTACGAGCTTTAACGCACACTGCTCTTGTGTGAATGGCGCGGGGTGAAGCGTGGACGATCGCCTAGTGATCTAATTATTACCACGTGTTGCTATCTGTCGCAACTTCTCTATAACGTCTAAGGTCCTTTATAGACGAGGTTGATTGGAGGCTTCAAGTCCAATAGGGTCTCCTCTGGGGATAGGGGCACAGAATCGACACAGGCAATTCTGAGCGGAGTTGGTGTCTGAGTGACAATAAGTTCCTAATAAGGAACTGGTATTTCTGGATATAGCAGTGAGGAGTCACGTCGGCTCCAAGTCGCTTTAGAAGACTCTTCAAGTACTTTAGAAGAGCTCAAGTGGAAGGGGAAGTGGATGGTTCAAGCTTTCTAAGATTCACTCAATTATTACAGTGAACGATGTCTTGTATTGTACAAGAGACCAAGCTTAAGGCTTTAGTCTCGCTCTAGGGGGCTTTATATACTAGAGTACTACTGTGGCTGTACATATGCCGCTCTGTGACACGTTAGAGCGGCGGGACGCGTCCTCACAGCAAGGTGCCGTGCTGAAACGCTTGGTGCTGGGTATGTAGTAAGCCTCTATGAGTAAGTACTTATGAAACGAGTCAGCAGAATTATGAAACACGTATTAGTAGTTGTAGATTAGTAAGGAGCCGAAAGGATACAAGTCTGAGGCGAGGCAGTC
>QLOT01002878.1:0-10415 GCA_003313875.1 Russula aff. compacta | reverse complement strand
CAGGATTCGTACCTTCCTTTATTGTGGTTTACAAGAATTCCATATACTCTGGCTTGTTGAGAACGTATCGGTCATGCTGCACTTCTCAATCTTCCTTTTCTTCGCCGGCCTTGTCCAGTTCCTTTTTCCCATCAACGACGAAGTGGCACGCGTGATCCTCGTCGTCGTCTCTATTTTTGCAGCCCAATACATCATCCTCACTTGTCTTCCCCTAATATTCCGACAATGTCCATTCCAGACCCCACTTACCACCATCCTGTGGCATATAGGCCACATTCTCGCCATCGCCTCTCTGTTCCTATTCGCACGTTTTAACTACTTTCAGGTCAAGATCAAAAAGCTATGGAGGCACGTACAGCGAGGCATGGACAACCACTTGGTGGATGTGGTGGGGCATCAAGCTGAACTGGACGGGCATGCTCTTCGGTCCACGCTGAGCATGTGTGTCGACGAAAGCGAAGTAGAGGCCTTTGTGGATGCGATCCCTAGTTATCTGCAGGTTGACGATGATGTTGGCACCCGCGTGGACGATATTGGATCGCTACTGTGCCCAAAAGGAGAGGAAACGTCTCTTGGCCATCGGATCGTGCGCCTATTTACGTCCTGTGTCCACGGACAGGGGAAGATGGATGAAGCAACCCGGCGTCGGCGGGCCATCACCTGTATGCGTGCGCTCTGGGAAGTGTCAAAGTCGTCTCTGTCCGTCAAAGGTTTGACGCTGGACATGCCCAAGTCCGTGGGGAAGGTCCTCCGACTGCTGTCCCACGACCACGATCCCAGGATCGCGTTTGAGGCGCTGAGGACCATCGCCATGTTGGAGCGCGCGTTTCTTCTAGAACCACCCGAGGCCTAAAAAACAAAGGATCTGGACAACACGGTCGAGGAAACGGGCCGAAGAACGCTTAAAATGGGGATCATCATCGACCCACTCTTCCTGCGCTATCGACCTGGGAAGTACGACGATGGGCCAGACGAGCGGTTGATGGCGGTGTCGGAATTCGTGTCGAACGCCCTCTTGCTCATCCCGCGCTTGGAGACGCCATCTCATGGCGAACTGGAGGCCACGAAGATGACGCTTGAGGAGCTTTGTCGGGGCCTGCATGGGCAAGACTTTTCGCGCGCTGCTCAGCAACGGTTCGTCGATGTTTTGGGTGATACATGGGAGGCGGCGCACTTGGCTTCCCAGTCATCAGGTACGCGTCCTCCCCTAAAATGTTTTTTTTTTTGAGACCTAATATTATCTATTTTTAGCTGAATCATTATCAAAAGAAACGTATTATTCGGTCATAATTTTGTCCACACAACATCTGATACCAACAATGGACGACAAGTTTATTGAATTGCTACGCCAGCGCGGACTGTGTAATATGTAGAAAGAAAGGACCCTAATTTATCGAAGGCTGTCGTTTCGAGTTTGAAGACTTGACGGCAGTCTTCAAACTCGAAACGACGGCGGTGGTACTGTAGTTCCCCTCGTACTGTAATGTCACCTAATAGTAATACCCTCATGATATCGTAATATCATATTAATATAACTGTACAAGTTGCATTGCAAAGCGAACGACCGCGAGGCGAGCGCACGGCGAAAAACGCAAGGGAACGGCTGAGGTTAAGGTTGTATTAGATTCGTGTAAATTCCCTCTGGGCTTCTCATTTTCATCGAGAAACGGAGGACATACCAAAGTCAAAGAATACGCGAGGCGACGACTAGTAAGATGCAGAAAATGAACATGGCCGAGAATGTAGGATCCGGCATAGCGCAGTCGGTAGCCCACTCGTCCGAGAGTGTGTGACTGCGTGCAGTTGGAACAGGTAGGCGTTGTTGGAAAAACGTGGGCGCGCGTGAGGCAAAAAATGGGTGGGATTGCCGGTGGGAGTGGGCATACGCGCGCACTTCCCAGGATGCTAGTTATATAACTGTGTACAGTACTGTCACAAGAGAATAATTAGTACGGGGCTAAAATAGGCACCATGAGCGCACGAGCTCTATTTCAACCACTAACAAAATACAGTGCTTTGATAGCCTAGCAAAGGCGGGGACAGTTAACCGTAAACAAACGTCACTGGAGGAGATAAACCCAACAATGAAGCTGAGCGATGACGGTGGTCTAGGAAAGAGATGGCGATGATTGATTCAGTACACTTGTTTCCAAAGTGCGGAAATAAGAAAGAAATAAGAAAGACTAAAAGCCGAAACAGGGGTCAGGACGAGCCACGGCTGGTGATCACATGACCTACAGTCTAGCGCTGAGCCGAGCGCACCCCTGTTTTGTTTTCCCTCCTATTCTTGATATTTGTGGGTGACGCACGTTCAGTCAGTTGCCTACCCCGACCTCCTCGCAGCTTACTCCTACTCTATTGTGGCGGAATCTGTGCACAGCCCGTCCATGGACATCTCCCAATGCTCCAATTATCCTTATCCGAGATCTACTAGGTTAGTGCGGTATCAACTCACCAACGGAGCATATCTCTATTTCGAGCTGTCATGAAGAGCTTCAAATTTTGATCGGTCGGACAGAATGGTGTGAAGAACTCCAGTAGGGCTTACCTCCGTTTAGTGCGGGGGACTGTGCAGCGTTCTCTCATCGCGTCGCGCGAAGGGGTGTGTCCGACCAGCTCGTTTAGGCTGACCTTCGGATCTTACGAGCCTTGGGACCCGGTTGCATTTCCTGCAGGCTTCTTTTGCAGTCCGTACAAATTAATCTACAGTATGTCACTTCCTGCATTCTGGTGGTGTCTCGGCAAATCTTCGAAGCTAGGCAAAAAGACAAATCAGGCCTGAAACTTGTGGAGGCTCCGAGCCGCATCAAGGCTGCCCCTCCTCTACTCCGGAGCGCCCGTAGAGTGCCCATTGTTGCGGAATGCTTTTTTTTTTTTTTGAGGCCTTGAAATCATGCAAAGCTCTGCGTAATCGGTGCCTTGGCGACGTTGCATAGCACCGAGTGAAAGTTTCTCCCCCACAATGCTATCTTTCACATCTGCCTACGAAAGAACCGCTATCAATCCTTAGCCATTCATGCTTTCAGAGCATTTTTACTAGTTATAGATGAATTTTCACGAGGTCCACAACAATTTTTTTCTCGCCTATAGTGTGGAAACCTCTCGCTTTCTCGGTGGCATATTGTCTTCCATAGCCTCTCGATCAAGTCCAATGAGGGATGCCCATAGGATCTGCATCAAATCAAATTTATCAATTCCACAACTTGTCCACTTTGTGGAGACCTCGTTCCTGACGTCTGGATAGCATAGTTCGTCAAACCCATGTTTATAACTTGGGGGGATTCTCGCAACCTAGGTCCACTAGCCCACTTGCGTCTGCCATTCCACCATCACATCACACCAACAAAAGTTTCTGTTTTGCTGCACATGTCTGTCACTCCTGCATCGACCTATGATATCCTTCCTGGTGACTACTACGTCACCCAGATCCGCATGAACGCTCTTAATAAATGCCCTGACGCCCGTGAAAGGTCTTTTTATCCTCCACAGACTGGTGAACCGGGGCCCTCTTTCCCCGTCCTTTTCCTGCCCCCCACCCAAATATTGACAAGAACCTCGAGTGCGGAGTCGTCTACGTCGCTCTCCTCTGCATCGACACTCTGGTCAGGTGCTTCTGACGACCCACATCATTCCCTCGACAGGGAAGAGGGCAATCATGACGCCCAATTTGCAGCAGCCATGGGCGATGCCAAAGACAAGCAATCTAATGTCAAAGGGTGTACGAGGGGAGCGAATAGGAGACGCCCTGGAACAGGGTCCAACTACCTAATCGTAAGTTCATCTGTCGGCTGGTCTTGTGTGATAGAGCTCTTTACATGGACTCATGCATCATTGCAAAGGACAAACTTCCAACGAAAGTCCAAGAGGCTCTCAACCAGAATTATGCTTGCTGCGAAGTAATAAGCAAAAGAGACAACTCTACCATGCAAAAGCACAGGTTGTCGAATCAACATTGCGAGAACCTCACACCGGAGCTACGGGAATTGGTGCCTTCATTCACATGCCCGGCATACGTAGTTATGTCTGGCAATTGTAGATCTGCCAAGTGCGTCTCTTCCCCGTCATAACACGATTGCGGCGCTCTGACTGGCTTTCTTTTTCTTCCTTTATTCTTTGGCCTTCCCTCTCATTCAGACATGGCAGATATGACTCTACGGAACGACACTGCCAGAACTGCCTCGGCTACGAGGAGCTGAAGCTGAACGCCACGGGCCAGCTGTACCCAATAGAACTCCCGAAAGGGGAGTTTAATGCAGTCCAAGATTACCGCAAGAGCGCACATCCCAGCCAGGACACCCTCCCTCTGTCCCTGCAGATTGCCGTGATGAAGGTGGTGGCGATGTTATCGGGGCAAGAGTTTTCAATGTTGTTGGGAGATGATCCCATCCAGATGTCCGACTCCTTTGACAACGAAAGCGCGGCTGGCGTTGTTGCCGACAAGCAATTACACCGCCCGCCGTTGTATGAAGGTTACGTATACGGACAATACTTCCCCGGTTCAAATTTTGGTTCGAATAGAGCATAGAGTGTATTTGTTGGCTGTTCTTTTACATATACCATCGTCTTGGGATCGAATCATACTTTCCTCTCGAAACTTTCATCCTGCAGTTACTGGCAGTTGAGCAGCCCTGGTTTCTAGATCTACTCGTTACTTTTCGCTCGTCAAAATACATCTGCATTTGGTACATTTGTATTTTCAACTAGAGGGAAGGGCCATCTACCACGTCGAGTGACGATCAGACGGATGTAATCTAAAATGTATAGACCTATTTCCGTGCCTCCCTCTCCTCTTCACGAATGATCCGTTATTTTGGGGTCCCGGCCTCATCGGCGATGGTAGTGTAGTAGTGCTATGGATGCATCTAACTTTGGCATTGACTCTGAAAATGCTTCAAATTCTGCACAAAAGGGGAGAGAAGAGTGAGTAAGAGGCACATTAGTTAATATCCGAAAAAGTTGGTCATTTGGGTCTTTTGTGGCGAACTTTTGCTCGCTCGAAGAACTCACGGCGCACGTCGAGTGAGCCCGCCGACGAGCCCGAGCAGGGGCTGACTTGCTGAAACATTGGTTCGGGTCTTTGAGGAGCTTTGTTAGACGAATTTAGCCGAGTAGAAAACAGGCCCCCTTAGATCACTGATCTCGAAACTTACGCGAGTCGAGTCAACGTCTAGGCGTGGCGATCTCTATTTTTTCTATTTTTTTTGCATGTTCTGTATCTGTAAAACGCACACTTTAGCAGTTTACTACTAGCCAGCCCGACAAGCCCGCGGACTCGCCACAATGTGTGTCCGTCTGTTGCTGACTATCGTGATCGTGATCATCCCTCGCTTTGTCCACAACCACAAAATCGCCCTCTTCCACAAAGCCGGAGTTTACCAAAAAAAGTATAGCAGATATAGTGTGCCAGTGTCGTGTGCGCTAGAAAAGCCATGGCATTTGATTGCCATCGCATTCCGAGCCCACACAACAAAGGCATCCCATCCTGCAATATTTTTTGGGTGGCAAAGCGTTGCTGTCATCCCTAACCTCCTGAGTCCAATCAGCGCTGTACAATAGCTGTCGACTCTCGCAACACACCCACATTCTTTTCATCAACTCCCAATGGAATTACCTTCATCCCCTGTGCCCCACCCCACCCGCTCAGCTCTGCCAGGCGCTGTTCCCTCCAATCTTACGGCGTCATTTTCTCTAGAGCCTATTCCAGTGCTGATTTTCGGGCAGACTTGGGCGCGACAAGCTTAAGACCCTATGAAGGTCATAGCGCAGTAACGTCCTCCCTTCTCTATCCAGCGTTCAATGCAAACGCCACACCGCGGAAGCTAGCTTGTTTCCCTCGATGCTGTCGAGCATGATGACATCGGCACCAACCGCGATGGGTTCGTTTCCCTCATCTTTGATGCCCACTTCGACGTCCAAGAAGAGCAAGAAGTGTCACGAGGGAAAGAATCGTGAGAGATAAATGAGGTGAGAGATTTTACCAGCAGACGGGAGGTGTGATTGTCTTTGGTCATGATGATACTTGAAAGGTGGAACCAAAGTGGGTCTATCCCACCGACAAGCCTAGACAAGGACTCGAGTATATCGCGTGCGTGGCACAGAATGTCATATACACACCAGACGTTGTCTTCCGCGATGATGCCGTGGAAGTTATAGCTCTTTGACGAGTCTTTTTTGACACGCCCCGTGGTGTTCTTGGATACTAGAAGACCACCCAGACTCAGGCAGAAGCAATGCCACCATCGTGCGAGCTTGCGCACAGATGGCGGGTACTTTCCCCTCACAGTCGCAACCGGTTCAAACTCGTCTCCCTTTGCAAGGTGCCATTCAACTCTGCGTGAACGGGGGATTGGGATGACGATGTGTTAGTCGCAGAGCGTTGGTTGTGCAAATATTCATACGTACATCCTATGGGGCTGAATTATCTTGTCGACTAATGGTACGCCCACGAGCAGGCGTGCTTCGATTGTTGCCTAAAATATATTGCTTCGCGAGGGCCTCCCTTATGACGAAGCCACTGCAATCGAAAGAGGCATTGTCAAAACCATACAACCACTTGTGATCTCCAAGAAGGTGGAAGTAGAGCGTCACCTCACCAATATCACCTGGTGTTGATCTTTTCATGTGAGAGGCACCTGAGCGCTTGAGCGAGGTGTCTAAGATGTTGATCACTCAGAACGGAGGCAGGTTTGATGTGTTGGCCTTAGGATGATGCGAGAGTGTGCGGTTTGGGCTTGGTCATGGGGGCATTGGGATGGGGATGTGATGTGCCGGTTTTGTTGTACAGTTGACTATCTCATAATGCATAACCTTGGGACCGGCCAATAGGTGATGCATTATGAGATTTATGCAACACGAAAAAGTCACACAGCGTGACAACATGTGACCACACTGTGACCCCGCAAATGCCAGGTCTCCTTGGTAGGCGCATGAACACGCGTGCGAGTGCAATGCGAGTGCAGATCGAAATAATGCTGGGGTACATGGCTGAGTGTGCAGCCTGTGATGTTTTGTATTTGTAGTCTTGATCACGAGGCACAACACCGAGGTGATGTGAGGCAGGGGAAGCAAGTGTGAAGGGGAGCGAGGTATGATTAAGCGATGGAGCGTCTGATGCTTCTACAGAAGCTAAAACGATAGCGAAAACGATACTGGGTTGGGCGGAGAAGTGAAATGCGAGTCAAATGGAACGGAGAAGCGGAACGGAATCGGAATAACGGAATTGGAAGTCCGGACTAGATCCGGACGTGTAGATAAAGAAACCAAGTATTTTTTGGCATTCGTTTCACATCCTCAGGATCTCTGCACAAACTCTGGATAACCTAGTTGAGTTCAGAGCCCTCTCTACGTGTATCTACTGTGAAGTAGTCGACTAGCTGTAGGAAAAATGGGAGGCGCGCATGAAGGAAAAACGATGTATTGCCGATTGGGAATGGGCAAATGCGCGCCCTTCACAGTTTGTAGGTACAAAACTATTTATACTATCCTAATCGCAATATATCATTAATGAGACAATAAAAAACTGAAATAACGCGGAATTGAGACGATCCGCGGGAGCTTGATTTCCAACACTAGCAATGTCTGCGTACAGTTCTGGAGGTCTTTATGCTGTAATTCTGCTCAGTATTTACGAAGCTGGCGAAGCAAATCTAAAGAAAAATCCTCACCGCCATGGACCAAACACACCTTTTTGAGTGTCTCACAAAGCTTAATAACTTCTCGTCTAGATAGCAAAGCTTCTTCTTCATCCTCATCCGAATCGGAGTCATCAATTTCGATGATTTCACCCCGGTTGATTGCCATCTCCTGTTGAACTTCAGCCATGATCTCGCTATCACCTCCCTCAAATCTATATGGTGAGTCACCAACCTCACGTTCTTCAACAGGATCAACAAGATCCTCCACGGTGGGTGGTGGTCTGAAGATCCACTTCTGCCTGACAAGCTCTGCCACAGAATTAATGAGTTGTTGTTTGACGTCAGCAAGCTCAGGTACAATGTTGGATGATTCGGGCTGTAGTCGGCCTGGGATTCTGATGGTCAGCCTTGGTAGTTGACTCTGTGATGCAAGTCTATATATTGCTGCTTGTGCTTCCACGATGTCGCCTTCTGCGTTCATGACCGCAGCAAGAGCTGGCCTCCAATCAGCGTCCCTGTATCGATCTCCAAGGTGGTTCTTGAGCTGTTCCTCAGCTTTGGGCAGGCTTGTGTCACTTGTAGCAAACGTTCAAAGGATGTCCCATGCGCCATGATCTGCGCGTGGAGCAGTTGCATTACAATCAGCACCAGAATGCTCCCTGCGTGATAGATTAATTGTGATTTACTCTAGCAATGCTGATGACTTACCCTTGTATTTTGGTATGGTTCCAGCAATGCAGGATCGTCGAGCTATTCACCTGCTTCCATGCCTCCCTTGCCAAAAGCATCCCCTCAAGCAAGTTGATCTTGTAGATGTCACGTTCACCAAGCTCATCTTTTTGAATAGTGCAACGGCAGAATTCCTGCCGATAATGAGCCTTGAAGCACCTGACGATCCCCACATCCAGTGGTTGGACAAAGGACATCATATTTGGCTCAAAGTACAGGAGCTGGATGTTATTCGGCTCATAGTGGATATAGTGGCCTGAGAAGTTGTCAAGTGTGAGGCAAATATGTCGTTTCTCAATGTGCATTCGGATGTCTAGATCTTTGATATATCTGATCATGCGTGAATATCATTATCATCGGGTACTGAGATACCATACTGCTTACTCTTTGAAAAGCTCAGATGTCATCCACGCCTTTTTATTATGTCGATAATAGAACCCATGCTGAGCAGGAGTCTGTGTCTTGAAGCACCGTGGCTTCTTTGCTTTCCTGATGTAGATCGGCGGTAAGCGTTCACTGCCATCTGCATTGTACACAAAAGCAATTGTGATGCGGAACTTTTCTTTCTTCTTGCCAGCCATCTGTTTCGAAGCCAGCCCTCTGTTGGGTGGTGCACTAGTTTGCAATTTTAGGGCAGATTATAGGAAGACAAGAAGAAAACATACAATGGGAAAAGGCTTGTCTCGTCGATGTTCCACCAATCTTTTGGTGCATACATTGCCAAAATCATCCCAAGCCGTTTGTGCTCTGCTTCGACAGCCTCAAGATCAACAGACCCTGCTTCCCCATGCCGATGGCGTTCTTTGATGCCATATGCCCAACAGAATGGGGTGAGCCACCCATCTCCCTCCAGGTGCTCCAGTTCGGGAACGCCTAACTGCTCCTCAAACCTTCTCTGTTTCTCTTTTAACATCAGACCAGTGATACTGTAGTTTTGCCTTTGTCTTTCATATGCCTAATCCAGAGTACAAGAGCCTGTTCAACATCTGGTCTTGTGACGATCCGTGGATGCTTTGAAGACAATGTATTTGGGTAAGACGCAAGACGATCCTCAAGCTCAGGGCATGATTTCAGCTTCCTCAACAGGGTTGATTGGTTGAAGATCAGTGCACCATCTGACTTCGAAGAAAAATGGCGAACAATATCCTGCTGAGATGCACCAGGATGCTCGTCAACGTACGTGTAGACAGCCTTCCAGTCAGCCCCTGTTAAGGTCTCTCATTTCCGTGTTTCTGCAGGTTTTGCAGCTGTCCTTGGTGGTGCATCTGTCTGTGGACGTTCTTTCTGCTTCAGCTTGTAGGGTTTTGGCCTCTTGCGAGCTTTGCGTGTACGTTTGGATTTAGTGGGCATTCAAAGGACTGCTTTTGCGTATCACAGAGAATTTGTAACCGGCCTGGAGTGGTGCTGTGCACCACGCTCCGGTAAGTTCTGGAACTGGCCATATGTGGAAGTCGACGAGTCATTATGGAGCAGTGAGTCACTGTGGCAGCGAAGCATCCTCGCCTCCTGCCTTGCTCTATATTGCATTCCATGACGCCAGTTGCAATGACGTCACCTAGCAGTACACGCCAGTACTTATATGCGGCCTTACGCCTCCCCATTGCCCTCAGTTTTCTTCCTTTGAGACTGAGGACTCATATACGTTCTAGATTCTAAAAGGTTATGGGCCCTGCCCGCGTATAACCACCGCGGACTACCATACCTCACCTAGCTTGAACTCCACCCGCCATCCTCTTAACTTCCCTTCTGAGATCAACCTTTTTCTCTCTTGCATTCTCATCCCATACCACTGCCATGTCATCCACCACGCCTGCTCTCTCTGGTCCTGGTGTTGCCCCTCCAGCGACGACGATTCCTGCACCCGACACTCAACCGAGCAATGAAGCTGAACCCGGAAGTATCCTTGGGCCAAATGCGATCACCGCTGTCGACTATAATGACTATATTCTCTCTGTCCAGTATCTCAGCGATAGCGGCTGGCCCTCAGACCTCCGACTCGACATTGATCGAGCTAACTGGGAGGAGTGGAGCCGGATGGTCTATCTCATGGCC
>QLOT01002868.1:0-13009 GCA_003313875.1 Russula aff. compacta | reverse complement strand
TATTTTTTTTTTTTTTTTTGGAGAGCGTTTTATAACAGTATTAACTACCGGATAGGTACTAAACAGTATTAACTACTGAGATAAGTGCTATATAGTGGGCAAAGTAATATTGGTCCTATATAGCCCGCTGCAGCCGGGCAAGGCGGTGCCTGGCCCAGTTAGAGAGGGAATAAATGTGTTTCTGCACGCCCCTTGATATGAGGGCAGTGTGGGACTCGGACATCAGGAGGGGCCATTCAGGGTTATCCATCTCCTATCCAGCTACCCACTAAAAACCTCTGTGTGGTGTGGGGCCCCTGGGATAGTGGGGCGGTTGCTGCTTAGCATTGCTGGTTTCCATGTTGCATCGATTAATCGGCTGTAGCGTTTGCTTCTTCTGATTTTTCCCTGCTATGATGAGGTCGGTGTTTCTTTTTGAGACGATCGCTTCTTGCCATCTCTTTTTTACTTCGTTCTGTGTATGTGGATCTCGTGGATGGTCTTTTTGCACTGGAGCACCCAGATCAAGTGGCTGGCTTCGGATATCAGGGTTTGTAGAAGTCTCGTCTTTCCTTGGGTGATCGTTCTCCTCCTATGTTGTTCGGCATTCCCTCTCCGCTCCGCTCATGTTTCAGGGAGGCAGATACTTCCTACTCCAAGGATGGTGCCTAAGTCAATCTCGGGCGGCCATGAGGCATCTTCATGTGACCAGCATCTTCTTGCTTGCTCCCAGATAGTTCTTCTCATCTCTGAGTCGCATTCGAGGAGGAGGTGCTGTATGGATACGATCTGGTGGCAGGTGGTGCATGGTGCTCTGTGTTCGCTGCCCCGGATGCCAAGCCATTTTTCTCCTATCAGGTATGCATTGTGGATGGTTTTGTAGAGGAACTGCTGGACCCTGAATCTTAGGATGGGTTTCCAGAGGCTCAGCCAGATTGTCTCGGCCGTTTCTTGGGTACCATTGGTGGCGAGCAGTGCAGTTTGGGCGAGGTGGATATTCTCGGAGCTGCTGGGTCGTGAGAGTCTTGGTTTGGAGTCCATAATGCCTCTGTATGCTATTGCTTGCATTAGTGTCTTGAGTTTGGCACCTTGAATATTGAATTCATCAGGGATACTAAGGTCTAGATGGTCCAGGAGGTCTTTTTCCATGCCTAGCTTGGCGAGACGGTTGCTTTCTTCATTGCCTTGTGTTCCGTTGTGTCCTTTGACCCATGTAAAAATGGTTGGGGCGGCTCTTCTTTTTAGTAGGTAGGCTGCTTTCTGGTAAAAAGCTGTGTTTTTTATTTTGATCCAGCCCTGGTTCTCCCAATCTGGTAGGTGGGTGGTGAGTCTGTTTATCGCATATTTTGAGTCAGTGATAATCTCTAGTGGGTTGAAGAGGGGGGCGTCCCTCGCCACCACTATTATGGTGGCTATCTCGCCGATTTGGTTGGACTGCTGGTTGCCTGGGACTCTGATTGCTTTGTTCTTGGCATCATTTGGGCCGTACCAGACTCCGGCACTGCACCTTGCATTGTCTTTTCTGTTATTCATGCATGCACCATCGGTGTACACTTTCAGGAGTGGGTGTCTGGTGCCAATGTCTGGGTCTATGTGGCGTTGCGCAGGTCTTGCTGACATCTTCTCTGGGTCGGTGAAGACTCTGAAGCACTTGTTGATGTTATCCTTGTTTGTTAGGGTCGGGTCAAAGAGGATCAATCCCCCTTCCTTGCGGGCCTGGCTGTTCCGGTATTTTCTGCGTGGTGTGAGTGAAAGTTCTCTGTTGCGTTGTTCATTGTAGAGTGGGTTGTGTTTAGGGATCGCTAGGTTGATCCTTATTTGTGCCTCAATGGCACAGGAGTGTGGGGTAGTGCATCTGAGGCTTGGGTCTCTGCGACACACCTGGCAGTTGCAGAAATTGAGGTGTCTGTGTGGTTGGCCGGGGAGGCCATTCAGTCTCTCTGAGGTTTTGACTAGGTTGTCAATTGTTTTTGCATTATGGTTTTGTAGTAGGCACTGGGTTGGGCCATTGTTCATCAGGCGGATCATTGCCCCTATCTGGTACCAGGCCGGTAGTTGTTTTTTCAGCTCGGTCGACAGTCTTATGGCGGCAAAGTTAGCCCCATGTTTCTTTGCTACTTTTAGCATTCTGGTGATGTCAGTGTTGAGCCTCTCTGCGTTGGCTCCTCTTGACACAGGTTCCCAGGTCTGTAGGTAGCAATTCACCCTCGCTAGTGGGTTGTGGGTCGGCGGGGCTGCCACATCTATGGCTATGTCTGTGATTTTAGCCCAGGTGGGTCTTGTTTGGGAGAGGTTCAGGTACTCTTTGAGCCACATAAGTTCGATGGCCTCATTTCTCGTGCATACGTCTATAAGGTTCAGGCCTCCCTCTCGTATCGGGTACTGGAGGACATCTAGTGCAACTCTTGGGGACTTGTTTTCTTCCCACATGAACTTTCTGGTTATATTTACTAGGGCTTTTTCTATATGGGGGGGCATTCCCTGTGCCTACACGAGAAATTGTGTTTGGCCTCCGATTACAAATTGGGTGATGAACTTTCTCTTGTTTAGGGTGGGGTGAGACTTCCCAAATCTGGTGAGGGTTCTGTGCACTCTGTCGATGATTGGTTCCCATGGGGTTTTGGTGGCAGTGTGGTTTCCTATCCACGTGCCCAGGAGTCTTATTGCTTCCCCATCTTTTGCTATATGGATCTTCCTGTTGAGTGGTTCTCTCTCTGCTCTGTTGAGCTTGTGCTCAGTGACCATCCTCGTCCTGTGTTCTAGGGTGCCTATTGGGGTGATCTCGGTTTTTTCAGTGTTAAATTTAGCCCCTGAGGCTTGGCACCATGCATCCAGGCGTCCTCTGACATGGTCGAGGTTATCGCTGTGGTTTAGGAATAGACATATGTCGTCTGCATACAGACTTATGACTGTCTTTCTTTCTATGCCTGGGATGTCGAAGCCTTTTATGCTACGGTCACTCCTTATCCTACAGGCTAAGGGTTTGATTGTGAGGTTGAAAAGGGCACAGGAGAGGGGGTCACCCTGGCATACGCCTCTTGTCACTTTGAATGGTTCGCTTAGGACTCTGTTGATTGCTACTTGGGTTTTGGCAGGCTTGTACAGTTCTCTGGTTGTCTTTATAAAGGTTGGTGGGGTTCCAAAGCTCTCGAGCACTTTCCAGAGGTAGTCGTGCTTTATTTTATTGTATGCTTTTTCTTGGTTGAGGGCTACGATGGCACCATTCTGTTCAGTGGCTTCTGCGAAGCTAAGTATTGCTCTGGTGAGGCATATGTTGTTGAAGATTGATCTTCTTGGGATGAATCCAGTTTGGTCGGGGTGGACTAGCCATGGTATCTCTTCTAGTAACTGCAGCACTAGGACTTTGGATAGGACTTTGTAGTCCATGTTTAGGAGGGTGATGGGGTGGTAGTTACTGATCTCGAATCTTTCTCTCTTCTTGTATATAGGGCACATCCAGCTGGCTGAGAAGTCCACATCAGGGTGGTATCCGTTTATTTGGAGGTCTTGGAACACGAGTGTCAAGGTCTTAGCTACGTCGAAGTGGGGTTGGTTTGTTCGCATGTCTTTCTGGTGTCTTTCCATTAGGGCTTTCCAGAGTTCATACAGGCAGCCATCCACCCCAGTGGCTGAGCCGTTTTTGGAGATCTTAATGGCTTTCGCTACCTGGTCTTCTCTCATGGGGGAATTCATGGGGTGGTTCCTTGGTTCACTGAGGCGCTGGGAGGGGGGGACAAATGACAGTGCCTCGTTGATCTGGGCTAGGCAGGGTGCCTCTTCTTCTCCTTCATCTATGGTTTGCAGGTTATTATGATATTCCCTGGCTAGTGCCACTGCAACTGGCCTGGAGTGGTGCTATGCACCGCGCTCCTGTAAGTTCTGGAACCGGCCATATGTGGAAGTCGACGAGCCATTGTGGAGCGGTGAGTCACTGTGGAGCTGTGCTATTATTGTACGATATAAGAGTCATTGTGGAGTGTTCTATTACTGTACCGGATCATGACTCACTGTGGAGTAGCTATTTTTAGGATACCTAGTCATAGTGGAGTAATGCGCTGGCATAGTTATTCTTAGTACTTGTCCTGTAGTATAAGTAGGACTCCTTGACGTCCCTAAGACAGCAAGTTGAGTCTCTTGTCTCAATTCATATCGTTCCCCTTTCCCCTTCCCCTTTCCTTCAAAGGAGTGGCTACTGCATTGTAGTGCAGCAAGCGGTAACTCCTACTCTATCAGTCATCTAAGTTGCTGTGAGACTTAGCTCATCCACTTGAAGAACTACTAGGCAACCATCGACCTGGTCTACTGTTGTGGCCAAACCCTTGGTGGTGACATTAGACTCAACTTTGTTCAAAATGGCTAGCAGCAGCCAGAAGAAAGCCTACAGAGCAACTATCCTTGCATCAGAAGAAGTGGGTATAACAAGACCCAATACCCTCGTAGCGGTCCTAGGCACCACACATCCGAAGAATAGAAGAGGACACACTATTGCACTAGTGTGCAAAGACAGCAACAAGAAGATCGAATCAAGCCTCAGACAAGTGTGCCTGTATCAAGGACGGTGGACAGCAGTCCAGTGGGATTCATTGAACCAGTGGTACGAGACCACAGAACAACTCAACACATTGCACAAGTACGACTCTACCAGCCAAGAAGGCAACAGCGATATTTCCAACCAAGGCTCTGAAGACAAAGACGAATGGGAGGAACCAGAGCAGGAAATCGACACTCAGATCAGACAAGCACCCATCGACCCAGAAGTCAAGAACAGCCCCCTAACACCAATATTCCACACGCTGTCCCCAATAACTGAAGAACCAACCATGACGACCCAGACCCAGACAACAGCAGCAGTCACATTGTTGACTCCAATCTCAGTCCATATCCCATCCACATTCGGAGGATCAGGAGGACAAGGCGCAGACAGAGCGCAATGCATCACTGAAAGGCTCCAGCAGGCCCTCAGACGTACAGGACCCCCTGGAGGAGGTGGTTCTGGCCCAGGAGGCCCTGGTGGACCACCAGAAGGAGGACAGCCAGCTGGCGGTTCTCCAGCAGCAGGACAACAACCAGTACCAGTCGCAGCCGAGGTCAAGGCCATGGGAGGACTGCCCCAGATATTCTATGGCGATTGCTCCAAGGCAGACGACTTCATTGAAGAAGTCAAGGGATATCTACACCTCAATTCCAATGTGGCCGGATACAATTCCCCTTACAAGAAAGTCGCATTCACCCTCACTCTCATCAAAGGCGAAGAACCAGCCCAATGGGTTAGAGACATGGGAGCCTGGCTCGATGCACTCGACCCAGTGGCGGATAACATCGAAGCACTATGGGATCAGTTCCTAGTGGAATTTAGAGAGCAATTCCAGGACACTCAAGCCCCCCAACGCGCCAGGATCAAGCTCGAGAACTGCAAGATGAGGAACAATGACTACGATGCCTATGTAGCCAAATTTGAAGGGCTGGCCTGAAAGGCCGACTATACCCAAGGCAACCAGGAGGTGTTCAATATGTTCCTCAAAGGACTGCTGGAATCTATCCTGCAGGACACTCTCAAACCCCCTTTCCCTGTGGATTACCAATCCCTCAAAGAACGAGTCAAACACCTAGCGCAAGGGAAGTCCCTAATCGAAGGGATATTAAGGCATTGAGGATACCAAGGAGGAGGCAACACCTATCAGCGGCTCAATAACCCTATCAGATGACCCTCCTTCACCAGACCTGGAAACTACCAAGGAGGACAAGCAAGCCAACCAGTCTATAACTCTTCCACTGCACCCCCATCCATGAACAACATCCCTGTCCCAATGGATATAGGAAGAGGCTGTGCCCCTACTAATTGGCGCAATAGAAGCCAAGGCAGTTGGAGACAGAGGCCACAGACGGATAACCGAAACTTCCAAGGCCGAGTAGCCTAGGGAACAGGAAACAACGCCTGTTTCACCTGTGGCAAGATAGGACACTTCGCGTGTAACTGCCCACAAAGAGACACCACCAAGAAACGGGTCAATTACATGGACTTCGATCCGGAAGAAGAAGAAGACCTACCAGGCCCAGCAATGAACGACACTGTAGCCACAGTGCATGCACACCTGGAGAGGATGTCGATGGCAGAGAAAGAACACCTTGCCCATGAGATGGGTGTAGCTGAGGATTTTCCCACTGCCTGATCAGAGCGGCACTGATTAGGCGAAGTAACAGTGAAAATGTGTACATATCTGCTCGGAAATCAATGACTGTTCGATTCTATGCACATTCGATCACGAAAAGAGCCAACAGAATAGCCCTCATCGACTCAGGGGCTACAGAGAACTTCATGAACCTGCAGTATGCGAAATGGCTTCAACTACCCATCAAGCAATTGGAGAAACCTAGACCACTATACAACGTCGACGGGACAGAAAACAAAAGCGGCAGTCTCAAGTACTACACGGACCTGGAAATCCAGATGGGAACCCAACGCACCAAACATTGATTCTTCCTGTCAGACCTAGGGGAACACAAGGCGATACTAGGCTATCCCTGGTTTGCTGCTACCCAACCAAAGATTGACTGGAAACAAGGATGGATCGACACCACCCAACTGCCAATTGTCCTAAGGGCCCCTAATGTGCACAAGGCCCGATTTGTTCCCAGAACGAAGAACGTTCCTCAACCACCTTCCAGGGATCAATACTTCGTTGGGAAGGTCACACTTAACACCCCAGAAACCACCGACGTCCCAAAAGTCCCAGAAGAATACCAAAGGCATGCCAAGGTGTTCAGTGAACAAGAATCACAACAACTCCCACAGTACACAATATGGGACCATGCTATTGAACTCCTACCCGGTGCACCTTCCACACTACCAGGACGACTCTACCCCCTTACCCAAGAAGAGAAACTGGAAGCTCACAAGTTTGTACAGGAGCACCTCTCCAGGGGTACTATCTGGAATTCCAAATCTCCTTATGCAGCCAGTTTCTTCTTTGTCAAAAAGAAGGATGGCAAATTACGACCAGTACAGGATTATCGACCTATCAACAAATGGACCAAACGAAACCGCAACATCTCTCCCCTCATTCCCCAGGTAATCGACCAGCTTAGTGGGTGTACACTCTTCACTAAGTTTGATGTCCGATGGGGGTACAATAATGTTCGCATCAAGAGAGGTGATGAATGGAAGCCGCCTTCCTCACTCCAGAAGGACTATTCGAACCCACAGTTATGTTCTTTGGCCTCACTAACTCCCCTGCTACCTTCCAAATGATGACGAACACCATCTTTCGAAATGAAGTGGGCCAAGGATGGTTCTCCGTCTATATGGATGACCTAGCCATCCACACAGCTCGATACCCCCATGAAACGGAGGCCCAACACATACAACAACACCGAAACTACATACACAGTATACTCGACAAATTGGAACAAAATGACCTCTACCTCAAACCGGAAAAATGCGAATTCAAACAACAGGAGATTGAATATCTTGGCATTATCGTGGGCAACAATTAGGGCTTTGAGGTCCGGTCCGGTCCGGTCTTTTGGACCTTTTTTGGATGGACCAGGACCAGGACCGGTCCACATACTCATCAGAATTGAAAAAGACCGGACCAGGACCACTAGGACCGGTCCTTAACCGGACCAACAGTAACCAGCATCAGTGTTGAAAAAACATGGGTGCACGCAAAGGAAAAACAAGTAAATTGCCAGTAGGAGTGGGCAAATGCATGCATGTCCCAGATGTAGATACAAAAGTATTTAAACTATCCTAAATCTATGTACTGTCACCAAAGAATGTTTATTAACAGACCCTAAAGCTATAGCAAAGGACTGGTTATGGTCAAAAAATGAATAAGACATGGTCAAAACATTGATTAGACCATATCTCCTTTGTTTCTGGGCGGATTTTGGTCTTTTTGGGCTTGTTAAAACCACAGTGGGTTGCTGCAGATATTACGTGGAAATAACCGGTTATGGACCGGTCTGGACCGGTCCTGATTGGTCCATTGAAAATGAAAAATAAAGTAGGACCAGGACCAGAGGTGTCACACAACCACTAGGACCAGGACTGATGGTCCTATTGGACCAGTTACAGTCTGGTCCGGTCCCCGGTCCATGTCCGGTCTTTGTGACTGGACCTCAAAGCACTAGCAACAATCAACTGAAGATGCACCCGAAGAAGCTCCAGGGCGTCGCCGATTGGACCCCCCCTAGGACCCCTACCGATGTCCGCAAGTTCTTAGGCTTCACTGGCTACTACCGCTATTTTGTTCCCAACTACTCTGCTATCACCTGGCCTCTCCTGGACTTGACCAAGAAAGCTGCTGTCTGGCACTGGACACCTGCCCATCAGCAAGCTTTTGAGGAACTCAAAACTTGCATGTGCAGTAGCCCAGTCCTCAACCAACCGGACTTCAACAAACGCTTTGTGCTTCAGGTTGATGCCTCTGCTTATGGCGTGGGTGCCGTACTCTCGCAGGAGGGAGAACACACCACCCCTACACTAGCTAAACGGCACAAACCAGTCCTCCACCCCATCGCCTATTACTCAGCCACTTTCACACCCACTGAACAAAACTATAACATCTATGAGTGGGAGTTACTGGCAATAATGAAGGCTCTAGCTCACTGGCGACATTACTTGGGATGGACCAAGATGCCCTTTATCATCCACACCGATCATGCCAACTTGCAGTACTGGAAGTCCCCAAGGAACCTAAACCGACAAACAGCCAGGTAGCATGCAGATCTACAAGAATACAACTACAAACTGGAGTACATACCTGGAAAAACTAACACCACTGCTGATGCATTATCCCGGCCCCCAGGAGTGGACCAAGGAGCAGGAGACAATAAAGATATCGTCCTGATACCCCCGCACCGAATACGAGCCACCACCACCGCCCAAGGGCAAACCATCGTGCCAAATGTCAAGGAGGTCAAGTGAGCAATTGTCAGCAGGGCACACAACACACCTACAGCACGACATCCTGGAAGAGACAAGACACTGCGAAAGGTGCAACAAACCCACTGGTGGCCAGGAATGAAGACTTGGATCGCGGACTATATCAAAGGATGCGCAGTATGCCAACAGACGAAGATAATCGCCCATCGGAAACATACCCCTTTATATCGCATCCCCACAATGGAACACACCCCACCATTCAGAACGGTGGCAATGGACCTGATCACTGGACTTCCCTCACACAGAGGAACTGACGCCATCCTCACCATCGTAGACCACGGATGCTCAAGAGCAGCGGTGTTCCTGCCATGCTCCACAACCATAACTGGTCTAGGGATTGCTCAGCTATACCTGGATAATATTTACCAATGGTTCGGACTCTCCACTAGGGTCATCAGTGACAGAGACCCTCGGTTCACATCCCACTTCGGCCGAGCACTCACAAAGAAACTGGGAATTGCACAGAACCTATCCACTGCCTTCCATCCCCAAACGGATGGGCTGATGGAGTGAAAGAACCAATGGGTGGAGCAATACCTTCGAATGGTGACAGCAATGCACCCTGAAGATTGGACACAATGGATCACAATGGCCACAGCAGTGCACAACAACTGGATCAACACCACCACAGGGCTATCGCCCAATCAAATCCTGTTGGGATATGAACCTATCCTTGCTCCACAAAGCATCGCTCCCTCAGATAATGAAACGGCGGAGAAGAGAGTGGAGCAAATGATGGAAGCAAGACAGGAAGCAGTACAGGCCATTAATAAGAAGGCTGGGACAGCCCCTCTGTCCCAATTCCAACCAGGAGACCAGGTCTGGTTAGAAGCCACCTATCTTCGACTTCCACACCAAAGCTCCAAATTAACCCCAAAGAGATATGGCCCCTTCAAGATCCGGAAGGAAATATCCCCAGTGGCATACCAATTGGAGCTCCCCCTTGCCTGGCAGATCCATGATGTATTCCACGCTTCCCTCCTATCACCCTATCATGAAACAACAGCTCATGGACCGAACTATTCTCAGCCACCCCCTGACCTCATAGGTGGAGAAGAACAATATGAAGTGGAGCGGATAAGGAGTCACCGACGATGTGGCAGGAGTGGAGCGCTCCAGTATCTCATTAAATGGAAGGGATACCCAGAAAGTGACAACACCTGGGAACCAGCTGACCAGGTGCATGCGTCGGACCTCATCCAGGAATACCACAGACACCGACCGCTGCAGAAGATAAAAGGACGACGTGCACACCTCCAAAGCTCCAGCAATCCACCCTGGAGTCTCAGTCAAAACAATTCCTCAGGTCCCTGCTCCACTCTGCCCCCTACACCACCCACCAATTCTACAAGTTCAAACTGTGCTCCTGTGCCCACAAAGTGCTCTCTCGCCCCCTCACCCATCGCTGCAAACCCCACTACACCCACTCACAGTTGGCTACTTTCTGCATCAGGTTCCATCACGTGAGAGCCCCGCAGTTTGGTTTGAAGCACGGCACTTTCCACTCATTTCAAATGATAAGTGTTATATCTCGAAAGAAAAAGTCCAACAAACTCAATTTAATGAGTTATTTATTTGTGTAAAATACAACAATGAATTACTTTTCACACGCTGCTGCCATTTTTTTTTTTTTTGCTAAGTCGTCTATTCAGTGTAATAGTAATGAAATACATCAAAAAGCTCTATTACTGGGACGCAGGCACGGGCGCGAATGCAAAGTAGGGCGCAGTGGTAGAGGGGGGTGCAGTGGCGGAAGGGGGCTCAACGGAGATGGGAGTGCGGGCACGGGCACGCGCATTCGCTGCGGCGGAGAGTGCAGCGGAATGGGGCCCAGAGATGGGAGTGCGGGCATGGGCACGCACATTCGCTGCGGCGGAGAGTGCATCCGGCTTGGCGCGCTTACCAGATCTTTCCCCTCCCGCATACGGATCGTTGTGAATACGGCGACGCTTGCCCTTAGCGGCACCGATGCTCCATTCCATCAAACCGCGCTCCTCCGGGAGAGTCACCGGCGGTTTTCGACGCCTCGGTGCTCACTTCGCACCCATCCGGTCAGCTGTTTCCAGCCAGGACCGTTGATTGGGCGTGATGTTGTCCTTATCCGGCAAGGCGCTAGCACCTTGCATGGAAGCGATGGCCGTCTTGAAGATATATTTGGCCGATCGGAAGGCATCGAGAGCGGCCCAGGATGGGGTCGATGGATTGGAGAGCGCCAATACAGTGCTAGATAACGCATGGACATCTCTCACGAGGATCTGTAAAGTATCCTCTGATCTGTGATCATGTTGAAGGGGAAGGGGGGGATCTGAGGCTCGGGGACATCTGGCTCTAAGATCTGGCCCCTTCCTTCTGGGCACAGGTGAGGGAAATGGATATGGACCACCGCGATGTGCTTGCAGGAGTCGATCCTGGGGAAATCAAAACAATTGCACGTTATTTGGTCTAGATCAATTGTATAAAATTGTCCCGATCGGGACTGGGACGCGACACGAAAGTGGGTGCGATCAAAAAATTGAATTGAATCATGGGAGATCTTATCTGCACTGGCCAGAATCTCCTGGCATCGCTGCCCTATGAGATCGGGGCCCTCCAGCCCAACGATCTGTCTTGCATGCCGAGCTTGACAATCAGGCTCCATTGAGTTCACAAGCGTGTGAACTAGATGATCAATGCGCCGGTTGCGCTTCCCATCAAGCCAATGAGATTTCAATACATGATGATAACTAAATAGAATCAGTTATCTTATCATTAATTAGCGGTAAATCACATACGCTTCAATTAACATGTTGGTGTCGCCTTCCTCAAAAATTGATCGATCTTTCCGTGCAGCTTTGGACCACATATGGGGTGATGGCACCCACTCTGTGGCCAGATAATGCACAAAGCTCTGTGGGAAAGAGCGATCGGTCGAAATTTGATCCCACAGATTGAAAAAATCGGTTAGATTATCTGCATGCACCCAGGCCTTAACCTTATCCCACAGTTCCGGAAATTCATTTGTTGCAAAATGGGATCGCATTGCACGCAGCACATGCCAGGTGCACAGTAGCACCCGGCTCTGTGGATAGACAGTCTGCAATGCAGCGATCTGGGCCTGATCGCGGTCTGTCATGAGGATCCCGGGCCGAACGTCGGGGCTCGCATGCTTTATCCATTTAAGGAAGAAGGTAATTGTTGGGATCGTTGAATTTGACATTAACATCCAGGCTACCGGCACGCCTTCCCAAAATTATTATTATTTGCGCTTAAATTCAACATTTATTATCTACATACCATGACCCCAGCAATCTCTCGCAATCACTGTAAATAATTGAACATCTTCATATTGTGTCGTATTATGGGACACGTCGATCCCAATGAACCAATGACCGAGGTGCTGGAACGCGTCCAATTGAAACATGGTTTGGATGCACAGCACAAAGGAATCTGCTTGGAGCGCAGAATCTGGCGGCGATTGGTCAAGCTTAGATTTGTAGAATATAGATACATTTTTTTGTTTTAATTTTTCCACCCAAAGTTTGGTGGATATCGCATCTTCAGGGTGCAATCTAATCGCCTCTTGCTCGATTGCTCGGGCCATCCAGTTTACATTGGCAAGGGCGATGAATCAGTCGCGACTGCCGTCAGGTGCCGAAGTTTGGATGATTTTAACCTATAGATGGATTAGACTTGGCACTAAAATAGAGAATAAATACGCACGATTTCCTGTAGATCTACCTTCCAATGCAGCATCGATTGAATCCGATCTTGGGCTTCACGTGATAACCGAGTATAAATAATGTTATCTACTCTGAGATCATGGTCGTGCTCTTCTGCATATCGCCCTAAGACTGTTTGCATGTGATGATAATGCTTGATCACAATCTTGCAGGCGCAGCCAGTCTTCTTGCTCTCGATCTTGCGTTGCCGATCAGGGTGCTTTTTTTGGTAATTTTTATTCCCACCGGATGCTTGGCGTGAGCACACATAAACACGCCTTTCTAAATAAAGCGTGCCTCCTTTGATAACTTGGGCAGTGATGAACTGAATTGAATAAGCGAGCTCCTCCGCCCGGCGCCACGCGTCGAATTTGGTAACACTTGC
>QLOT01002863.1:0-12366 GCA_003313875.1 Russula aff. compacta | reverse complement strand
GCTTCTTGGAGGTGCTGACTCTACAACATGTCGTTTTAAATGACCACGAGGCTGGAAAGTGAGTAGTTGCATACTTGTCTAACTGATTCACCCAGCCTTCGAAGAGCTCTTCACATATTCGTATGTCATATACGGCGCCTCGGATGAGCTGAACGTAGGTAGCATCGGGTCCCAGCTGCGCAGCTGGAACACCCAATGCAGGCAGTGTCCAGTTGAAGAAGCGCATCAATGATGATGATTTGTCGGGTACGTATCTTCCTCAGTGACTTTTGAGACACGTGAAGACTAAACTTGAATCAAAATGCTTACGGGGGCGGAGTATCTAACATCTAGAGTGGGGTTAGGGGAGAGGTAATGGGGAACGGGGGAAGCAAGCAGCACTGAGAACAGTGTAATCGGCCCAACAATCCACATTGATTGTTGCGTTTGATTGTTGATGACTATTTTGTGGCTGTGTCCTTGTGTGACTTTATTGGTCGGCTGTAATTCACAATTATTATAATATAACTAGTAGAGACCCGTGCTTAGTGTTGCCGCAGAGTCGTAGTTGACTAGGAGTTGCCCAGAGTTGACTCGTCAAGTTCCCCAACTCGAAGAGTTGGCAACTCGTCAGAGTTCAATGTTCAACGTTCAACTCCGGAGTTGGCATCGAGTTAGAATTAGATTGCCATATTTAGACCAGAATACTATATTTGGAATTTGGCCACATTGCCACACATTGGCACAAACAATGGCACAACATGCAGAGCCACAGATTTGCGTGTGGTGCGGTTGTGCTCGTGCGCCCATGCGCGGCTCTAGCAGAACTTGGGCTGGTAATATCTTACCCAAACCCTCATCTGATGCCTCTTGTTTTCATTGCATGTGTGGGGATTCCACCAGCAAACTATACCAACACAAGTGACTGGACTTCATGACGGGCGCTTACTAAGGAACAGGGTATACAATCTGTTAGAGCCTCGCACCATAGTCGCCGCGAGGCAAAGCCTCATGTGTCGTTCGACTTGTGTACGGGCCACATCGCCAGCCGTACCGTCCATGTTGAACTCCAGCGCAAAGCGCACGGAGAGGCAGGCTAGAGAACCTGGCCCATTGGTCGGGTCGAGATACGGTGCACCATTGAGCAGCTTCGTCTTCACGAGGTCCATATGATCATGTTTGTCTTTGACCTCATGGCCATCGTAAATCGCCGCGAATCTGCTCGACATGAGAGGTAAGCTGCTCGTTAAGTCGATGGTCGAAGAGAACATAAAGTGGTAGACCGAGATGACACATCCAATCAACACCCACCGATGTCGAAGTTCGCCAAGCGGATCTAGCCTCGTCTTTCCGCAAGCTCATGACTGAAGGTCAGTCATTCGAGGGCCCGAATGAGTATCGCGAAGTTTTCTACAACGAGGTGATCCAGTTTGCCGATAAAGTGAGTTCCCGTGGCATTCCCCATCCTGGCGAGAATGACAATGTTTCAAAGTTCATGGAAGGCATTCAACAAGCTAATGAGCGGGGGTTCTCCGAGGAACCAAAGGAATATCACCCGTACGTTTCTAAAGACTCGGAGGTGGAAGATGCGGCAAAACACCTCGCTGAATTTGTGGACCCAAAGAATTTGCTGGATCGCGATGAAGGGCACTCACGACGGCCTTTTGCGTTTGACGAGGCTCACATCCTCACCGATAATCCTCCCAAGGAGAATAGGGCAAGCAGGTGGGCGCTATTTTCAGAATTGCGTCGTGTTCTTCGGCAAACCTCGAACCAAGCAATCTTCTCGCTATTTCTTTCGACGGCCGAGTGTTTCAACTTATTCTCCCCGGAGATACGTTCCGACCCCTCTGCGCGGATTCTGAATATCAGTTTGACTCCCCTGGGTCTGATTAGTGATTGTCGAAACTTATTTCGGTAATAGCCAATTACTGAGATAAGCTTCGACAATCTTGCATACGATGCGTCGGAAGGACAGATCATGTTGAATCGCGTGGCCACTGTCCGGGCTCTTTCAGCCCTCTCCTCACTCGAGCAGTCGATGATCTCGAGCATAGTGCGAGTGACAGTCAACAGAGAATAAACGAAGGCGTGTAGCCTCTTCCGAACAGCGATTTCATCACTTGTCTTCCCAGAAATCATCCAAGAACGAAGAGGAACATCAGGAGGAGGATGCCCTATGTCAGTCGGATTATGAGCACGTCAAACGGATAAACAGAACGAATCACCTGAGCTTGGTTCTGAACGAAGACACATCGGCACTGTTATAATCTTCGTCGCAAGTTCATCGACCATCCGAGACTTTCCAGTCCCAGACGAATTTACAACGGTGACTTGTCTTGCATAAGAGCCTCTGCCCTTATCGAGAGAACTGGAGATAGTCCGGAGTAGTACCGTGCGGTATCGCCTCTGAACGTGTGGACCCACGCACGTTCAGCAGCTATTATCAAAATTAGACACGAACAATGAAGCGTAGAGGCTCTGAAGTCATTGTTTACCTTTTACATCCGCCCTGCGTGGCGGATTAACTTCCCAGGCCTGGATTTTCTTCATAAAAGCGTCTAGGCGGAGAACAGGATCAGAGTGCCTGCGAGAGCCAAGGAAAGAGAACCTCGTACCGTCTTCGAATAGTTTATACCAGCCTGGCATGAACTATTTGAAGACGGTACTAGGCATCATCTTGTGTCCTTTTATTGGCCATAGCTCTGAGTGAGTCGATGAATTTTTTCTTTCCTTTCGTCTCGACGTTGTTAAGAAATTCGTTCTCACCCGCCAACCGTCCCTTTAGTCCCGCATCTTTTTCAAGAGCATGATGGACGGCCTTCCAAACGTGTCCAATGGTGTTCCATATCCGCTTGTCGCTGTCGTTGTAGTATACAATCCTTCCAAGGGATATGGACGCATTGTCGACACCCTCCTCTGGGATGATCGCTAGCCGTGCTTTAGAGGTGGTATCCCTCTGGGACGTGGATGGATCTATGTTGGACGCAGATGTCATGATGATAAAGGGGAAAGTGCAAGTGTTGTTGTAGGTGATCTGACGGGTAATTTATGAATCTTCTTGGTGCCTTTATGCATCAGAGGCGAGTGGAACAATCAGAGTATTCGGGGGCCAGCGAGTGTAGATTCATCGATGGCGATGTGGCGAGCAATCGACCGGAGTCGCGTTTAGGTCTCCACTCTCCAGCGTGTCCAGATGCGCGCCTATCCTCTTTTGACCGCCCACATCGAACGCCATTAACTGGATGCTCCGAAAAGGTCCGATTGGAATATCCCAGTACAACAGGTTATTCCTATTCCTTCTGGCGTGGTACTGTAGTGGTCTCAATTTTGGGCTACTAAGATTCCAAACCGAGATAACATAACAAAAGGGCCGAAGCGTTTGCCATGCGCAGCAGCGACGATACCACCCTGAATTTGGCTGGTGTATCATCATGTTTCCCGAGCACGAGTTCAACTTGAAGTTTCATTATGAAGGACGGATAATGGTTGACGGGGGACATATGCCACTCAATGTCAGGTGATATTTGGAGTTTCCAGCAGGTCGTGTCATGCGCATGCCCACGTTTCTCAGAGACGACAAATTGACGTTGTTTCAATGTTGGCAGATGCTTCATCATGGCCATCGACTCATTTTCTGCTTGCGCATCACAAACGGGAGTCCTCGTAAACGAGCTACCGTAATGGGATGACTCTCTTTGCGTCACCGATGAAATGGGGCACTTTCACACAACCCTTTAACGTCCACTCTCCTGCCTCCGTTGGCTCTTGATCATTGAGTGAAATCACCACCCAAATTGGAACCAACCCATAGTTGGTTTGGTCTTCGTGCCACTTTCGACTGGAGCCAAGCGGCGACGATTGCCTCATTGCCTCGGAGGTTGCTCTGCATCCTCTCATACTTCACAATCCCGACTTCGAAATTCGCCACCTATTCCAGTATGTCTGAGACTAGGAATCCCGTGAAAATTTGTGGATGATGTACACGAAGGGATAGGAGTACCAAAAGTCCCCCGCCTGGGATAGAATTGTTTGAGCCGACATAACACTGCCCACGTCGTCCTTCAATGTCACCCTGGTTCCAATCTCACCGACATCCGACTCTGAGCCTGGGTTTTTGCCAGGCGACTGTCCGGCGCCCAATAATGCTGCGATTATCACTGGCATCTGTTTTGCTCAAATTGGAACCTCACATCCGGACGTCATGATACCGAATCGTGGAGACCGCTACTGTCAATATTGCCGTGCTCCACGCATCACACCCGCCCTCGCCCGCTCCTCATAACAGGGAAATACGACCACTTCCCACCAGCGTTTGCCACAACATCGTCCTACCGGCCGCCTCCGATTCTCCAAACATGTACCACGCACCTAGTCCTCCCCGTTAACGAGAAGCGTAATAGCGTATATACCTAGGTAGTAGTGCTTTTCCCAGTTGGTGTGGTTTGGTAGCCTACTACATACTTTGCGGCATATCAAATCGCTATCTTCAATCATCCATATTCTATATCAAGTCGATAAGGTCGAGCGCGATTGACGGCTTTGTCGTGTTCTATTTCTCATTGGTCCCCAATATGGATATTCGGGAATCTTCATCTTCTTTGCTCCACGGTTGGCTACGTGTGTTCTTATGTTTGTGCTTGACGTTTATTATGACTGTCTCACCCTACATTCGGTGTTCGGTACACTTTGTCAGAGAAATCCAACTCCAATGATCCCTAAACCACCATTGTTTCTTCGCGGTGTCCTCGCGCGAATCACGTCAGCGCATAGATGAGGTGCTCACCATAAAGTACATAGCTTGCTCTTTTAGTGGACATATAGCAGCACGCTGGCACAACGCCGGCATAATTAAGCACTCCCGTCATCTAAAGGGGAATGCAGTGGTGATCTCCTTGACCAATGCTTAAATGCGACCTACGCAATTGGTGAAGCAGAGTGGGCGGAGACTTGATTTCATCTTTACTAGTCACTCGCTGGCCATATATATTGGGCTAACGTACACAGTGCTCAATGGAGAACAACTCTTATCTTGAATTCGAAGAGTGAGGCGTAAAGGTTCACAGTACTGCGATGTGGAAATAGCGTGTCGTGGGGTTCCGCTAACAATACAGAATCGTGCGGGACCTGACTGGTACGCTAACTGAAACGCTGAGATTTGTACGCTGCCTGTGTTTGCGGTTGAAATGGTGAGATACTCTGGCTCTGTCCCTAGAAGCCTATTAATACCATGCGAAGCAGGAAGATAAAGAGTGAGATATGAGCGCTTCAGCAACGACCTACCTCAGACAGAGAGCTATCAGGTGTCTGTTGGTTTTGTGGAGAAATTGGAAGGATGTAGGTTGAACCAGAGGTAAATGCCAACGATTGAATGTTAGCTGGCTTGGAGAAAACCGGGGGATCCGGTTTGGAGAAATGCCGATGATGAGAGGAAGGAGTGACAACAAGATCTGCCGTAGGCACAGACGATTCGGGAACGGTTTGAGGAGCTTCCAGTTCAGAACTTGTTGCCACCATGCTCAACCCACCTATGGAGGGAGAGGTATAAAGGCCGAACGTGCACTGGTATCGCAGTATTAACTCACCGCTATGACCCGATGCGCCTTGCTCGACATGACGAATGAGGCTGATATCCCCCCTCTTGACTGGCTCAGCCTTGTCTACATGAGCAGATAAGACATGCTGAACAAAGTCGGGATGCAAGACGGTTGTGAAGCGGCACCAGTCCCAATGGCAAGAATGCAGCGAGCTCATCGTCGTCGGATGCTTTTAATTGGCCGCGCCACTTTAATTAGACTCTGATTAGGCTCGCTTGGCACGGGACACGGCTTGGCACGGGACAAGCGGCGCGTGACCGGAACACCGAAAACACAACGAACATTACGACTCTCCCCACACAACAAAACCATCATTGAATTCTCAAAGTTGTCACCGTTTCATTGATTGATTGCATGTGTGTGCGTGCGTGTACAAATGTAATGTAACCTAACTGACAAGCGCCCACCTCTCACTTGGATCGGCGGCACTCTCATCAACAAACAACACCGTCAACACAGCCTTACCCATCTTGGTTATCCTCCTTGTGTCCGGCCGTAAATCGCCCCCTCTCACCCACGCTGCTTCCTGTGAGCTGTCGCAGGCAACCCGTCGCAGTCTGAACGTTGAAAAGTCGAAGAAGCAAGGATGAGCGGCGTTGCAACGTCACCGACTGGGGCTGTGGTGAGCGGTTCCCCGGTCCCTTTTGCAACGGGTCATTTGACCAGGCCACGTTCCTACTAGCAACCCACAGGGTCGTCCACCGCATCTCATTCGTCGAGCCAAAACAACCTTGCGATTATCATCGTCGCTTCCATCGGTGGTGTCCTCTTCATCGTCGCCCTTGTCCTCGTTCTTGTGCCATTTGCTCGACGCCGGGCCTCGAGACGCCAGCCCAAACACGCCAAGAGTTCAACATCAAGCGATGGCACCTCGACGACGGTCCATAGTCGTCGAGACGTACACAATCGTGCGATCTCTGCCGATGCATCCGTCCCCCTCCTCGAACCAGACCCAAACCATAGCACAGAATACTCACGGTTTAGGTCCTTCACGGCGCAATCAAATTCCGCCACTGAACCGAGTACACCGCAGCACTCCAGCATCGAGTCGCCGCCCATTCCAATTCCACGACGCTTTGCGACCTCATTCAGGTCGTTCTCGGCTCGCCCCTCTCCCCTCGATTTGGAATCCGGATCCGGACCCGGACCATCATCACGGTCCTTTCTCTCCTCCCCTCCGCCTCCCCTCCGGCACGCTCGCACGCGCATCGCTCGTGCGCCGATGGACACACTCCCGGAGGACTCGGCCATGGACAACCTGCCGCAGCGCGGCCCGTCCCCAACCGCAACCAGCACTGAGTCGCAAGCAACAGCGCCCTCCAGCTGGCTGCACATCCCAAAAGCTTCGGGCATGCCGCTCATAGGCGCGTTCCGCGGGAGCATCTCCTCCCTCGCGAGCGCGGCGTCCTCTTCCCTCCCCACGATGCAGCACTACCCGTCCTTTAACAAAACCGCACAGAGTGCGACGAGCGCGAGCGCCTCGAGCAGGTCCTCGCAGACCTTCTACACCGTCGCCTCGGACGGGCCCACGACGGGCCACGACATGGGCTTGCCGTCGTCAGAGCACGGCGAGCTTACCCCGCCGCGGCCGCCGGGCTCGGCCGCGCGGCTCAAACCTAGTGGTGTGGGAGAACGCATTCCGCAGGTGCACCTGATGAACCCGGTGGATGGCTTTCAGACCTCGCGCCAAGCGAGCATGGTGTACAGCCATAAGTCTTCGATGCTGTCCATGCCCGGGGCAGCGCGGAGGGGCGAAGAAGGTCGGCCGCAGAGCGGTACCGTGGCGAGCGGTGGATCTTCACTTTCTCTCTATTCGGATGCGCGATCGCAGTTGGGTTCGGGAGAGAATGGGAGGGGGAACGGGAGTGCGGGTGGTAGCGGTGGCGGTGCTCGAGGGAGGCGGTCGTAGCGTTGTGTGGAGGGGCCCCGGATCGAGTTTCTGTGAGGACTGATATCATAGGACGGACAGTAGAGAGCGGATAACAGCAAGGCGTACGTGGCTTCCTTTGTCAGGTGTGACAGTCTCATCGTGGTTGTATCTCATTTAGTTGCTTTTTTTTTTTTTGCGCATTATTCTCATCTGAGCTCATCGAGTTATCCTATCACAGACACTGTTTTTCTCATATCATATCTACGACCGCTGTATTTCCCCCCCCCTCAATGCACCACTTTACACGTATTTGCACAGCCATGTTCCGCCACCTCCTTAACCCCTGCCCTCTCCGGCTACCGGCTATCTTTCCATCTTCCCCCAAGACCTCTGCCGTCATCCGAGAAACAAGCGGGCGAGAACACTGCGAGAACTGGGCACCCGAGTCTTCCTGTTTGTATTTCAACTTTTTGAGGAACAAACCCCTGGACGCTCGAAACGACTAGGGCCAGTCTAGCTAGGCCCCCCCCCCATTGATAGCTAGCACGACGAATAGCAAAATTCGGCTCTTGGCGGCGGCTGTTTTTTGGCGCTCAAAAGGACGTGTGTGTGTGTGTGTGTGTTTTTTTTCTTTCTCCTGGCGCCCCTCTCCCCAGCGCCTGCTGCCGTAATTATCGACTATCGATCTTTGGGCTGTTTGGGTGGGGGTCGAGAATGTGCGCACACACATACAAGGTCCATTTCGGTCGGAAAGCAAGCGAGCTAGGTGTTTCAATATATCCAGCCATGGTCTCATGGTTTTTTTTTTCCACTCACACCTCGTGGTCCCAAGCTCCGTGCTCCGTATCTCTTGTTGGGCCCCACCCAGGCGACAATCCCCCAGAATGATGCTGGGTGGCTGCAGTGGCACAGAGACAGATGGGGGTGGGGCGTTTTCTCAGCTTCGTATTGTTTGGCCACTTTGTGCCCGCAAACATGAATATGGTGACCATATGGTGACTATACCGTGAACCTCTTCCCCCCTTTCTTTCTAATCTGTCGTGCGCGTGTGTAAGGGAGAGCGACCAACTACCCTAAAATGGGTGACGCAAGGTGGCGTACCCTTTGGTAAGCAAGCAATGTATCATCTATTCCAGTTCGTTTGAAACACCTCATTTGCTGCTCTCTATCACTTTTGATTGGCACGTGCAGAATAGGGACCTTTTTACTCAACGCATGGTGCCCCCCAGAATCAACCCCTACCCCCCTCCTACTATAGGTCGATCTTTTTATGGTCTTACGTTACAGGGGGGCGATTACCCCACGATATCAAATTCACTTGCCTTTTTTTTTTTTCTCAAATCGTCAGCAACCAAGTACAGCATGGAATTACTCTACTGTAGTGGCGTCCTGGGATTGCCTTTTTTTCGATTCGATTCAATTCAATCACCCAAGACCTAGATCCCCTGTCTGTCGCTGCGGAGATCCCTCGTTTTGCCGTTTTTGAATTTGGGAAGAACGACGACCAAGTTATTTCTGGTGTATACTGTACATGTATACCTGCTGACGACAGGCTGACACTCCGTCTCCTCGCCCGTTACCGAGACGGATTTACTGCTCACAGAAAATGAGATTTCCCCTGTATTCCTACATTTATCCCCAACACATACAATCGTGAGCACTTGCTATCCTAGTGTCTGCATCGATTTCTCAGGCACAGCACCACCAGGCCCTATTAACGGATATCGATGCAACGTATCGCCCTAGCTTAAACCTGATCTGTACGCCTCACCGGACATTATTCCTCGTGATGGCCTTTTTTTACACGGGCGTACACTGACTGCGTGTGATAGCTACACTGCCGTAATTCCAATTGTCAAAAACAATTTTGTCTCCACAACTCCAATCGGGCAAAGGGCGGGGAGACGTACCAGCGCACTAGGACAACCTATACGAGGTTTGGAGCGATATCGTCGACGATCCTAATTGCCCTATCTACGTCGATCGTGTTTGTCTTTGAAATATTCTCCTTGCCTTATGACTCTAATAACTCGGACTTATCCATCATGTGCAGAGATTGCTATCTATCCCTTTACACCTTTTTCGGTTCGTTTTCTGCTAGGGAAAGAAGCGAAGCAGTGGTGTGGTTACCCTGCCAGTGAAGGCCACATCACGTCCAAACGGAAGTTCTCCCTGGAATAGCAGAGCCAAGATATGCGAGCGTCAGTGGCCTTTATTACTTCCCCCGCTCCAATCGGTCTCAAGAGTCCCGCGCGGCTGTTACCAAACACCTGGGCTCATCTTGGTTGGCCAACCAACAACAGATCCATCCAAAACGCGATATGATAGCGAGCGCGCGCACGCCGGAGTTTCCTGTCTGGGGCTATCTCACCGAGCGTGGACCTGTCACCGTGACCAGTGTAGTTGAATGATCTACCCCGATGGGAAAGTAAAGGGCCCCTTTGATAGTCCAAGCTGTGCGTGTCCGTTTTCGGCGACGCCACGGGTGGAGCGCCACCCGTCGTACCGCATTATCATTATCATTTTGCATCCACCCCCACCAACGTTCGTACTCTACTCGACAGGACCTATCCATCTACGGCGCACGGCTCGCTCACGGCATCGTCGCTCGTCTCCCAAAAGACATGTCTGTCCGTATTATGGTTTACCCGGGACCTGGACAGACAGCACGATGATGATGCCGAACCCGGGAGCCGGCGGGGACAGGATGGATCACTACAGTACGCACGTTTTTTCCCGAGATGCTTCGAGCACTCTATGAGCTACGTACGCGTGGGACGTGCTGCCGTACGAGGTGACGAATCCGAGTGAGATGATCGGGGTATGGATGGGGACGTATCGCGGCATGGGGATGTGATAACTGGCACAATCGCAATGCAGGGGAAGGAAGGGATTCGGGAGGGGGGGGAACTGTGTCAAGGTGCGATGCAGTGGCGTCATGCCTGTGGGCGTGGATTTGGGGCGCAAGGCGAGCTCCATGCGCGCAGGACGAGACGGGGGTGGGGGTGGGGGAACGATGAGATCGATGACGGGATAAAGCAGAGTGAGCCGCCCGCGCCCGCGCGGCCGCATTACGTGACGTTAGAAATTGTTAACGAAAGAGAGGCGGGGCCCAAGGGAAAAACCAGCCAGAACAAGTGCGAAAAAGCACAAAGAGATGCCTTGAGGCAGAACACGCGATGATAAACATGAAACCATTTTTTTTTTTCTTTTTCTCTTTTTGCATTTTTTGATTTCCGCTTTTCCTTTTCTGCGCATTCCCCAGCTTTAGTTTACTGTAATAGCATTGGTGGTGTTACGGCACGGCCAGTCGGACTTGATTGTGCAAGTGCAACGCGGTCCCAAATCGGTGGAAATGGCAAGTTGGAGTGCGTCATCAATACCGTAACGATTCCTTGCGCGGTGGTGGTAACGTGGCCCATCAGCTGCATCGTGCGTGTGCCATCGAATGGTTCCTTCCTGGTCTGTACTAGCTCTCGGATTAGCCACCATCACGGCCAATATAGCATGATAGAAAACCCGACGTCTTCCTGCGCGCGGGCTTGCCTCGAGGCCTCACTCGCATAGCCACGGCCACCCACACTATTTCGCGTGCAGATCTACAAAAGTCGTCGCCTCTGCCTGCAACTGAAAGATTCAGTACTCTAGCAGCATCATGGCCAGGCCATCTCCCAGCGCAGGGAGCCCAACCTCGGGGACGCCGATCTTTTCTCTCGATCCAGTCATGAAATAAATTTCCTCGCTCGCCGCGCCGAGAGATGGTGAGAGATCGAGATGCCGTTATCGTCAATGGCCTCAGGCACGCGCGAGACGCCCTCCTCCATCCCCTCATGCCATCACCTGCTCCTGGATATCCTTATAATGCTTGACGGTTTGTTTGTTTCTTATTTGTTTCTCTCCAGTTTCGTGATGCGGACCTTAACTGGATCAGGAACTCAGGAGGCCGGATCTGAGGGGGCGCTGAAGGGGTGCCCCTTCGACACGTCCGAATGCATGAGTCAGGGAAAGAAAAAAAAAAGGTCTGGGCGCACGATATCGCTTTGATTTGACTGCCGAGGGTCACACACCCACACCCACACGAAAAACATATATTGAAGAACCCAAATCCGAAAAGCGGAGCATCAAAAAAAAGCCGACGCATATGACTTGTCCTGTCTCAGGCTGTGTGATACAGATAAAGAGAGATATATAAGGAGGGGAGTAAGTGAGCGAGTGAGACGGTCCTCTAGGTGATTATATTTTTGTCTTTCTCTTCCATTTTTGCCCTGCCGCCATTTATGGACGAGACAAGTTTCCTCCTCCCGGCGCGATCACACCCAAGCTCATCGTCCGAGTCGGTGCAACCCTACCAAGTGCTCGCCGATGATGATGATCCTAGTTCTTCTCGTTTGCTCGAAGCGGAAGCTCCGCCCCGGCCGCGTGGCTTGCGCGAGATCGTGAACCTCTTCAGGGATTCCGTCCCTGGTTCGTCCTCCCTAGTCGTTATTCTTCGTTACCGTCGTCGTTGAAAAACCTTCCCAGTGATCTTCTCCTACGTCCTTCAAAATTCCATCCAAACCGTCTCCGTCGCCATCGTCGGCCGGCTCGGTTCAACCGAGCTGTCCGTCGCCGCCTTCTCCCTCATGTTGGCATTTGTGACTGGCTAGTACTGACTCCTTTCACGTCACGAACCAAGTGATCCCACATGTTTGCTTTTTTTTTTTTTTGCAACGTACAGGATGGTGTGTCGCGCTCGGCGGCTCCACTGCCCTGGACACGTTAGGTTCCCAAGCGTTCACAGGAGGGAAACACTCCGCGGACCTCTCTGTTCATTTCCAACGCTGCTTGATCATGCTGTGGTTACTCTTCATCCCGATCGGCATCATGTGGGCCAACATGGCATCCATCCTAATGGCCCTTGGTCAAGATGAAGAGCTCAGC
>QLOT01002861.1:0-29853 GCA_003313875.1 Russula aff. compacta | reverse complement strand
GTTCGGCTTCCGCTCCACCAGTCATGAATCTCGTTCCTCAGGTACTGTCCGCCCTTCCGCCCTCAGGGGCTCCACCCGTACTCGCAGCTGGCGGACTCTCCAGCGGCGCACACCTCGCTGCGTTCCTAACTCTCGGTGCGGCGGGTGCTGTGGTGGGAACGCGTTTCCTCGTCGCGGAGGAGAGCCAGTACTCGGACACACAAAAGCGTGCCATCATCGCTGCCAAGTCCGGGTCCACCGTGCGATCCTACGTGTTTGACCAACTTCGCGATACGACAGGATGGCCAGCTGGGGTAGATGGCCGCGGACTGGCCATCCCTTCGGTAGCGGCGGTTGAAAGCGGCGCCGATATTACTCAAATCAAGGAAGAAGTTGCAGAGGGTACGAAGAGAGGAGACCTTCACTCAGTCATTGCCTGGGCGGGCACGGGGGTGGGGCAATTGAGCGTGCTTCAGCCCGCAAAGGTAAAGGCGAACCATCTCCGATCCCAGATAAGGCTAACGCGACGTTGCTTACAGGTTATTGTGCGGGAGTTACATGAAGCTGCTGTGGCACACCTCGAAGCGTCATCCGCCTTGGTTCGCTATGCGTGATAACGGCGCCCTGGGAAAAAGAGAAGTCCAGGCGTACGTGTATGACTACACCTCTCCTCGCGGGACCGTCAGTAACTTTCCGTGGGGCTTGATGTAAGCCTTCGGTGTTTGGGGTGTGTTCGAATATCAAGGTTTAAACTGAAAAAAAATGAATTCATGTCCTTCTGCCGCCTAGTGTAGGATCATTCCCTTTCGCGCACCACCAATTGCGTCTGTTACTCAGAATTTTACAAATTCAGATGCCAGGGGTTCTCTTTACAGAGTCCGATGATGAGAGGGGTAAAAATCGTCGTCATAAGTCTCGCGACAGAAGAACGTTTGTCCACGCAATAGAAATGTGCGTAGTTTTGTTTTTTTGAAGGACACGTCCGAGTTGGAAACGCTTCTTTTAAAATTAACGATGACGCCAGCGAGGAGTCCAGACTTACTTTCGGGGTTGCGATTAGCCCTTCTTCGTCATTGCCCTGACCCTGTGAATTCTGCAATCGAGAGATAAGCACGAACACAAATATTTGTCCTCGGTGCGCACAGCGCACGTTCGATAAACTCGATAAACTCGGAAAGGTAAGACGGCGCAACCCCGGCGATTGCAGCATTGCATCCTTGTGCTGATGCTGGGACCCAAATTGTAAAGCCTAATAGGCGAGAGCATGATCACACAGTTTTTACAACCTGTGCACGCTTTGGTATAAGTTCTCCCAGCTGGTTGGCACTATTCGCACACAAATCACTGATAGGAATAAGGGTGGTTACATAACTGCAGGACATTGATGCCTTTACGAGGGCTCTTACACCGCAAAAAAGTACAACGGCGAACAGCTTCTTTCTCCGATAGAAAACAGTAGGCCTCAGTATGAAAACGAAGAGGAGAATCTACAACATATCACGAACGCTGCAATTTCGATTCTTCTATCAAAGGCTGGTGAGTAATCTCGACAGTCAAGTCTCCTTGTGTTATCGAGTCGCCTGAAATAGTTTTCATAAGCTTAAGAATTTTGGAAGCGTGTCCGGTCACAAGTACGCACCTTCGTGCACCACAACACGTTTGATGTGGCCTGAAACGGGGGCAGTCACGGCAGATTCCATCTGAAATTGAGGATCAGCTATCGTGCTAATATCTTTCTGGCGACATCTTCAATTACCTTCATGGCACTAAGGACTGTGATGGAAAAACCCGAAATGTGAGAAGGTACCCATACCCAACGCATGGATCAAGACGTACCACAGATGGGGTCATTTTTCTTGATCTCCTGGCCCTCTTTCACGCGAACCTCTACGACGACACCAGACATCGGCGCGCCAACAGATCCAGGATCGGATGTTGCTTTCTCACGAGAGACGGTTTCCACCGCGGAATTCTTGTCTTCAACGGCCACAGCACGGACCTGTCGTGCCAAGTCGCACCTCAGCCTAGTCCAGCAATGCTTCCGGTAGTGACTCACTTCACCGTTCACCTCGAACCAAACGTCACGCTGCGCCCGGCCCTCGATCACCGGTCCAACAGCCATTAACCGGATGATTAGGGTCTTGCCTTTCTCAATAGAAATGTGCATTTCCTCGCCTACGTCTGGGCGGCCGAGGAAATAACGGGTAGGAAGTACACTAATCGAGGAGCATGGTTAGCGCCAGAACTCCGCGGGGTGGCTTTCGGGTTTTACCTCAGGTCCCCATATTTCTGCAGGAATCCTTGGTATTCTTCGAATACCTGTGGATGGCATAGCTTGATACATGAACAACATATTCAATAAAAGTTCTCTTACCTTGGGATACATCACATAGGACGTGACATCCACGTCTGTGATGTGCTTGCCAAATTTGCTCCGCAACTCGGCCTTAATCTTCTTGAAGTCCAGCGGAGTCAGGCCAGCCCCCGGACGTCCATCGATCCGTGGCTTATTCCGGATGATCTTACTCCTCAGAGGTTCAGGGAAGCCACCAACAGGTTGTCCAAGATAACCCTGGAAGAACTCGACCACCGACGAAGGGAAGTCAAGTTGATCCGCACGTTCGAGGACATCAGCCTTGGACACCGAATTTTGTGTCATCCATTGAGCAAAGTCTCCGACGACCTTGGACGATGGCGTGACTTTGATAATGTTGCCGCACTAGCCGAACAAGTCAGCTTCAAGCGGACATCTCCAAGGAATTGATGTGCCTACCAGCTGATTAGCTTCTATGTACTTCTTCTTGATTTCTGTCGAGAAAATCACCGCGCCGCTCATCAGATGTCTCTACGCTGCACTCACCTGTCCATTGGGTACCAAGACCGAGTTGAGATGCTTGGAACTAATGCGGTCAAGACAGTCAGAAAAACAGAAGGGTATCCGAGGGCAAACATACCATCAAGTTCGTATATTGGCCTCCAGGCATCTCGTGCGCAAACACGCTGGAGTCCGAAGCACGGACATTGGCTTCGAAGCAGCCATAAAGCATGCGTACTTGGGTCCAGTAAAGGTTGAGGGCTTGTATATCAGCATAGCGAATGCCCGTGCCAAGACCAGTCTGCTCAAGGGCTAAGGTCACCGCACCCATAGGCGGCTGCGAAGTCAAGCCAGACATGCCTAACAAAGTACATGTAAGCCCCTACATACAAGCAGGACGGGTCAAAGAACTTACTGTCGATGGCAACATCGACCACATCGGCACCAGCTACTGCTGCCGCGATCATGCTGGCAGTTGAAATACCGGCGGTGTCATGCGAATGTACATGGATCGGGAGATCAGGATATTTGGCGCGGATGCTTCCAACGAGTCTTTATGCGAGCAAACGTCAACCACGGTCAACCTGGAGGACATGGTAACTCACAACTTGGCAGCCTCGGGTTTGAGTAAACCAGCCATGTCCTTGATGCCTAGGACATGGATACCTTCTGCAACAATCTGATCCACAAAGTCAAGGTAATACTCAAGGGTGTACTTGGTCTCTTTCTTGCTTGCGACGTCTCCACTGTAACACACAACAGCTTCGACCACACCGCCAGCCTTCTTGGCTGCGTCGATGCCCAGCTTCATCTGTGGCATGCTCAGTATCATCTTTGACAAAATTTGGTCAAAAAACATACGTTCTCTGTGGGAGCATAACTTGAGATCTGAGTATGGAAGTAAATAGCGGTGAGTCTACATACCGATGTAATTCAGCGAGTCAAAGACACGGAAGATATCTAGACCATTCTCAACCGCCTTCTTAGAGAAATCGTAGATTGCATTGTCGCTGCCATATACTTAATCAGATCACCTGAAAAGATCGAGGGGTGCTTTGGCGTACGGGTAGCTGGTGTACCCGACACCGTTTGCACCACGCACAAGCGCCTGAAGTGGAATGTTCGGGACTAGCCTGCGGAGAGTGCGCTGCACAAGTCTGCGTTAGCGCAGTACTCATTACCACTGTCTCATACAACGTACCAGACGCTCCCACGGATCCTCATACAAGAATCTCATAGCTACGTCAAACGTTGCACCACCCCAACATTCGAGTGAGTATGCATTTTCGAGCGTCCAGCTTGTCTCCTTAGCAATATTGGCTATGTCAATCGTGCGTAGCCGCGTTGCAAGCAGCGACTGGTGCGCGTCACGCCACGTAGTGTCCATAATAAGTGTACCGGGATACTCGCGGACGGCCTTGGCGAAAGCTTCCGGTCCTTTCTCAACGATGATGTTACGCCAACCTCGTTCACACGGGAAAGCAGTGTCGAGGGGAGGACCATTAGGATCGTCGCGGTTCTGGAACGTAGGGATGACGATCTCGTCCTTGAGGCCAGGTTCACCCTTCATAAACCTATGAGATGACGGGTCGTGACAATAGGTTAAAAGAAGAAAGTTACGGTTTGGCCCTTAATGGAGCTACCGTTGACGGCGATATCTCCGAGGTATGCAAGGAGTTTCTGGGCGCGGTTCTGCGTCTGCACGAGCTTGAACAGTTCAGGCGTATCGTCGATGAACTGCGATGTATTTCAATAAGAGGACAACGACCCATCTACACACGCGCTCACCGTTGTCCAGGTCTTTCCAGAAATGAAGACATCATGTGTCAGCAAACGGAATAAGAAAGGAATGTTTGTCTATAGGCGACCTTTGAGTAAAGTACGCAGGGTCTACGAGTGGGGGTCGGACCTTGACACCGCGAATACGGAATTCGACAAGGGCGCGAAGCATCTTCCTGCGCGCAACCTCATATGTGGTCCCGCTAACGCTGACCTTAACCAGAAGACTGTCGTAGTGCGGGGTGATCTGAGCGCCTGCGAAACCGGAACTGGCATCGAGTCGGACACCATTACCACCAGCACTGCGATAGACCTCGATCTTTCCTGTGTCCGGCTGGAAGTTTGCCGCTGCATCTTCCGTAGTAACGCGACATTGAATTGCGAAGCCGCGCTTGGTGATCGCGTCCTGCGTCAAACCGAGCTGGGGTAGAGTCGCACCAGCGGCTATTTGAATCTGCGCCGCAACAATGTCGAGTCCGGTAATCTCCTCTGTTATCGGATCGGTAAACGCATGCAGTCAATTTATGGGAAAGTGCTTGCCTGTGATGGTATGCTCGACCTGGATGCGAGGATTGATTTCAATAAAGTAATGTCTTCCTTGTTGATCGACTAGGAATTCTGCGGTTCCCGCATTCCTGTAGTTGACACTCTTCGCGAGCTTGATTGCATCAGCCCAGATCGCTTGGCGAACTTCCTCAGGGAGATGCGTCGCAGGGGCGACCTCGACTACTTTTTGGTGCCTGCGTTGAACGGAGCAGTCGCGTTCAAATAGATGCACGATATTGCCTTGGGAGTCTCCAATGATCTGAACTTCAATATGACGGGGTCGTTCGAGGAAACGCTCGATGAAGACAGTTCCGTCGCCAAACGCGGACTTGGCCTCGGAAACAGCACGCTCAAATGCATTCTTAAACTCTGACTCTTCCCGGACAACACGCATGCCACGGCCTCCACCGCCCATAGCAGCCTTGATGATGACTAGAGCGTCGATCAATGTTACTATATGCGTTCCGAAAAAGGGCGTAATCACCTGGGAAGCCATATTCCTTGATGAATGAGTCTGCGTCGGACCATTGGTCAACAGGTCCGGGTGTTCCGGGAACGACGGGGACGCCGACTTTCATAGCTAAGTATGACGCGTACAGTCAGTCAGCGGATTGTCCGCATAAGAATTAGTATTAGGGATGAGTTTTACCGAGGGTGCGTGCCTTTGTCTTGTCACCGAGACTGTCGATGACCTCGGGCGTCGGTCCGATGAAAGCGATGCCTGCCTGCTCGACCTTGCGAGCAAATTGAGCATTCTCGGATAAGAAACCATACCTGCGACGCAAGTAAATTTGATGGGATGACAAATGAAATACTAATTCAGAATTGTCTTACCCGGGGTGGATCATATCGACGCCATGCTCGAGGGCAATGCGAATAATATCGTCCTGTGCGAGGTACGCTGCGACGGGCGTGAGACCAGCGCCAACACGGTATGCCTCGTCGGCCTAGGTGATAGATAATTAGCATGGGTCCTCCAGAGAGAAGGGGGTAAATAAGGTCAAGTACCTTTTGACGATGAGCGGACATCCGATCCTCATACGAGTAGATCGCGACTGTATGCATCGCGAGCTCGTGGGCCGTGCGGAAGACACGGATGGCGATTTCCTAGAAAAGGATGAAACTGTATGCGTGTCATACACGGAGTTCATAGGCTATCGTACGTACCCCACGGTTTGCAACAAGTATTTTTGTTAGGGGCCCGCCGTGACCAGCTGACTTGCGGCGCATGGTTTGAATAGAGTGCACCGGTGTGCCCGGTGCACTCGGAGTAGCAGCAAAGATGGGTGCGAGCCTGGGGGGATGAAGGGTAGACATGATGGATGTTCGATGGGGAGCCTGTCAAGTGGCTGTAACCAGGTTTTATAATCGGTTGGGGGGCGTCAGTGTGGGTAAACCCGATGGGAAGCGGTGATTGTATGTATGCCTTGGAAGGACGAAAGAGAAATTACGATTTAGGACTATGCTCGCCCGATCTACTGGGGAATGGCAATGTACTTGAAAAAACGAGAGGGGTTGTTGTGGGGATGTGAACGCGGGGAGAGTTGTTCGCCTGACCTGACCTGTTCGCCTGACTGGTTATCAGGATATCCCTTTCAGTGGCGCTTATCTTGCGCGAGATTTCCCATAACTTGGCCACGTGCAATCAGAATTTATTATCATGGCGTCTATTTTATTTCTAGCCCGGCTCCTCGTTTCGTGTTGCATCCAGCCCGAATAAATTAATCTCATTACTCTATCTATGTCCGAGTGGTCTGATGGGAATGGGCATTGGCATTGCTGACGCTCCAATCGGAGCCCCATATAAAGTCCGTGTCCGTAGGACTACTCCTTCCGTGTCGTCATGGGTATAATCGGCTCTGCTTTCACCACACCTTCTGCTTTCTTCTGATTGTTCTTCGCAATCGCATACAAGACCCCTGCAAAAAAGCCCACGGTCACAGCTGAGATGGACCCGAATGTCACTGGGTCCCCGAAGAAGATCATGCCTGATGCCGCAACTGGCAACTTATTCAGCGCACCAGTCATGCTACGATACCAGGCCATTGTCAACTACCAAGGTACATCTCCTTTTGGAGAGCAATCGTCCTCACCTGTAAGTCGTGCTGCTTGTCACGCGGATGCACCACGCTGTTGTATATGAGATCCCTACTGCAGCGGCACCCGAGAATGCTATGGCGAAGAGGAGTAGACCACGTGTCTCGGGCGGGCTACGTCAACAGCCAAGGGGTTGTAAGCAAAACAATGGCCCCGCCGACGGCAGTGGAAGAGAGTTCACGTACAAATTTCGATCAAGACTATCTGAGCTCCAGTCTTCGATAACGAGGGAGAATAGGAGTAGAACTGGGATTGAGAGCAAGTTGTTGTAGAACATCGAGTCCAAATCAGAGAAGCCGGTCATCTTGATTCTCTTTCGCATTGCCAAAACCTGTTCAAGTAAGTATCAGCGTCATGCCCCTTTTCGTCAAAACCTACGAACATATGCAGCACTGGTGAGGCAGTTAGCAAACATCCAGAGATATCCAACATTAAGGGTAGCAACGGCACTTGTCACAGAATTTAAGCCACTTGAGACGGAATGTGATGGATGCGCAACGTCACTCCACGCCGCAATCACGGACGAAACGACCTGCACCGGCTCTGAGCACCAGAAGCAATTTCCCCAAAAGGCGCCGTCACGCACCATAAAAATAAATGATACCAACGTCAAAGCAGTGACGCGTCCGCCAAACCATAAGACTTCCCCATAAGCCTGTGCTTTCCACTCAGTCACCGAGGACGCTCAAGAAACCCGAACACACGCACAATAAGAATGATGGTCAAATTCTTGAAAATAGTATAGACGGGAATTGCCAGGAATTGCTGATATCAGACGATTAATGGCGGACATCGACAAGGAAGCACATTTGTTGGACTGACTAGACTCTTCGAGCCCGTATAGATGACGGAAACCAATAAAAAGCTGATGGGAAACCACGTTTTGGCATCGGCCATGTCGAAATTGCGGAACGAGATGATCCCGAGCCTTTTCACCGTCAGGACGCACAAGACGCAAACGGAAGACTGGATGCATAAAAGCAGGAAGTTCATGGAAAAGTTCCGTCCTGAGACAACGTACTGTGCCCAGTCTCAGTGTCCGTCGTTGCAGCAGCAGCAACAAGGAAAAAAAATAATTAGGTACACACTTTATTGACCACGGTCATCAGGATCGATGCTACGCAGTAGCAGACAATAGATAGGCCTAACGCCAAGCAACATGTTAACGAACGACCGGAGAGGAAGAGACTCGCGTCTCCGCACACAACTACCACTCACTTGCCGAAGAAATAAAGGGTTCCTTCACGCTGCCCGTCGCTACTGCCTTTCTGAGCTCGACGGCGTCTCGTTCGTCTAGCGGTACGCTTTTATATTCCCCACCGCGGTCTTTTGACGTGGCCATATTGAGTCGAATAGGATAGTAGACCTGACGTAGCTAAGGAACGAAGACTGCGAAGGGGTTTCGAACTAAAGTGATGGATAAAATCGTAAAGGAAGCGGGGTTAGAGGGCGAGGGTGCGGGTAAGACAGGAGTGGGAGTGGTCAGCTCAGTGGGGCTGCGCCGCGCGCTTAACTATGCCTTCGTTGACTCCACGTCACATCCTCGATAAGAGGCACCCATCCCGTTAACTCACGCTGGTCCTCAGTCGATAGCCCCAAATTAAGCAAAAAGAAGTACAGAATGGAAAGCAATATAAAAGACACTCGCTGTGGAACTATCGTGAATGAATAACTACAGCCAGAAAGAGGAAAGACCGGGTAAAGTTCATGTGGCTCCTGCGGTCACCGTCCGTTGATCGTCGCTGACGAGTCTCTCCTCACAGTAGAAGGGCCAGCAACGGGCGCACCTGGGGCACTCGCCCGATCTGAAGGGATCCTATTGGGGTGTTCAGGAATCTTCGCAATCTCTTTCTTGGCTTCCTCCCAAACCTCCAAGTTCTGGACAAATTTTATCAATGAGCGACCCTTTTGCTTTGCGAGAACGGTTGTACACACCTTCTTGCACCACTCGCGGTGGCTACGTGCCATACTGATTGCCATCTCACGCAGATCAGCGACTTTCTGGCGCTGGAAACGATCCAGGTCAGCTTGAATAGTAGAGCTGGCGTACTTGAGATCCTGAGCTGAAAGATGAAGCGCATCCTCCAGCTGAAGAGGAGCACTCTTAGCCATGGATGATAATGCGAAATAAAGAAGCAGCTACCTGTGAGATCGTCTCTCTCGTCTTGCTTATGCCGCTCCGCCGTGCAGACTCGGGATCCGCATCTATCATTCCGTGGATCGTATAACTCAGCGCGCTCAGCAAACCCATGCCTGGAGCTCTCCGCTTTGTCGGACTGGGCCCCGGGTGTGGTGGGAGAAACACTGAAGCTGGATTCTCGTCTTGTTCATTTCCCTCCTCTCTTGTGCCCGCATCGGCACTAGTCTCGTCCGCTGTATTAGGTGTCGTAGGGCTGTTGCTGGCTGGTGCAGGTGCTGCGATAGAACGGGAGCGGCCACGTTCGAGGGCATCCTCAAGTCTCCTTGCCTCTCGTTCGCTCTTTTCGAGATCGGTAAGCGCCTCACGGCGTGCTTCGAGGGCATCCTGGGTCATCTCCAGCTGTACATGCTTCTGGTGGCGATATGCAAGTAGCATCTTGATAATTGACGCAAATTGGGAATACTCGTGGAGGGGTTCTTGCCAGTTTTGCTCGAGGTCCTGTAGCTACACAGAGTCGCGCCAATGAGTGTTACTGTTACGAATGACGTGGACTAGAAACTTACGAGTCGTGTTGTGGCCATATATGTGGAGTCAATGGCCTGGCCAGTTTTCTCGATGGCTGCGGCAAGCTCGCCGCTCTCATTTAAGCTGAAGCCATTCCATACCGCGCCAAATTCCATATGATCATGTGAATAATCTGTCATGGGGAGAGGTGGATTGGTTGAGTGGCTGCATCAGAGTAGGGACAAGGACAGGAAAGAAAGTGGGAATGAAACATGGAGCCCAAATGCAAACTCGAAGTACAAAGTAGAACCAACCTGACCACCGCTTCATCGTTCTTCGGGTCACCTTCTCCATCGGACCGCTAAGATGCGAAGCGAATTTGTTGGTGAACACCTCCGAATCCAAGAAACGTTGATCTGGACGACGCAAGGGGTGAGCTGGGGACGGGTTCGGCAACGCCTCGTAAGCAGGCGAAGCGTTGGGGTCTGTTGGGTTGTGTGCGGGGGCTTTGAGGATATTTTTTGGGAGCTGGGAGATGGGAGGTGAATGTAGAACCTCCGTCTATGCAAGCATGAGTAAGTGAAGACCTCGATGTTGTCATAAGGATGAGTACACACCCACGATACCTCTCCCCCCAGGAACCGATGAAAGACGTGCTCATTTGAGATAATTGGATGCCGTGCAATTCTGTTGAGAAAAGTCTGTAGCATACGCTTGCGTCGCGCTATCATTGCCACGTCCTCGCGAACTTTAGCTTGCTTGATTGCATAGTCACCAATCGTCTGCTTTGATGGGATTGGAGGGATGATCAAGGTCGGGTAAAGCTTCGTCAAGTTCGAGCGTAAAGATTCGAACTCTGAGTAACGATGGCGGGCCTCTGCAGTCTGTGAGCGAAAGGTCAAGATTCGCCCAGAATCATCTGCCGTGGACTCACGCCCGAACGAATGACATAGGTGATGTACGGTGAAGTTGAATTCTCGCTGGTCTTCTGCGCATCTGTGATCTGCGTGTCGTGTGCACGATACCAATGTCAGCCCAGAAGCCAATGTGACTTGACCTGAAAAGCGAGAAGCACCAACCAAAATCTCAGCATCTTCTCCTGAGTGTAGCCACTGATCTCGCATGCAACAAAAGTCGCTCTTGGAGGCCGGAGGGCGGGGGCTATGCCCAGAGCCTTGAGAAGGAAAACCAGCTCGGAATGATGAAGTTTGAATCCCAATGCGCGGAGGGGAAGAAGCTAAGGTAACGGCGTGATTCGGAGGTGATGAGGGAGCAGACACGTCGACGTGAGAGTTGGAGGAGGCAGAGGAGGGTGGAGGGTCGGCTGTCGAGAAAGGGTTCTCGTCTTCGAATGGCTCCATCGCGAGATATACGATGGGTGGGGTTGGTGAGGACGTGGACGTGTAAGTTGCACAGCTACTCTCGCTGACAAATCTAGCTAACCGCTAAGCTAACCGAATACCCTGAAACCCCTCAGTCCATCATCCGCCGTCTCATGCTTCTCCTCTACCGTCTTGAATCCTCTTCCAAGCAACGAGCTAAACAACTCGTCGATTTGCGCTTCATGCCACGCCCTCGCACCGAGAGGAACTGGGACCATGAAATTTTGTATCTTCTCGTGGACTTCGTACCTGTTCTATGTCAGCCTGGAAATTTACGTCTGTTATATAACAAACCGAAGCTTTCGCCCTTTGCTAGCCCTAGTATCGACAACTTTTTTTGATTTTTTCTGCCTTTGGCTTGCCGTCCAGTCCATCAATTGCCCAGAGCCTCCTTTGGAGTCAATCACATCGCGTAAGAGCTGCTGATAGAAATCAGCATCATCAAATGTCTCCTCATCCTCTCCGTCTTCAGACCCGTTATCCCTGACTCCCTCCTCGCTGAGCACACGGGGGCCCTTACACCTTTTCAGTCGCGTGCAAGACAGAAGTGCTGGCCATTCATTTCGGAGTATATCTTCGATCTGTGCGCCAACACTTTTCACACCTTTCGTAGTCCCCTCCAGAGAGAATCTTTTACGGGATGCAGGAAGCAGGGCAGATGGTGCGACTGCTGCTACTTTCGCGGACCATTTTTCCAAAGTACGCGTGAGATGTGCGTGATATCTGGACATTCGTGTAAGCCAAATGACAGAATAGATCTGACTGGACCATCTAAGCAAGCCCCTAAAAATTGGACCGCCTGACCAATTCCTCAAACCCTTGGGCGTAGCGAAGCACCCGTAGGGACCTGTGGAGGACCCAGAAAAGCGAAAGAAAATACTCACGCGTGCTCCAGCCCTGCTGCATCTTCACTCGCTTCCCTGATTTGGGCGTCCCAATCTCGATCGACATTATCGATCCCTAGTGGAGCGTAACGCCGTCTCTGCTCACCGCCAACTTGCACACGGCGCCGTTTCCGTGGTCGCCATTGGACATTCTCGTCTTTCTTCACGAGTTCCTGTCATTCGAAACGTAACAAATGACCAGTCTATTGGCCTTTAAATGGCAGATGACAGGGGAGGGACGCACATCACGCAAGGCCGACAATTCTTCCACGAGTGCGATAGCTTCGCCAAGCATCGCGTGACGCGCCTCAAGGCAGCGGCGGTGAGATGTAAATTTGGATATTTCGGTAGGCTTTGAAAAAAAACAAAAATAAATAACACAATCGGAGTGCCAAATGGTATAAGGTGAAATGAAGTTTGCAAAACTCACCGAAGGCAGTCGATTAGACGCTGTGACAGACTTTTGTAAACGTATACGGGCGTCGAGTAAGCTGTCCCAAAGACTCTAAGGACGACAATAAGATCTGTAAACTGGGGACGCCTCGCCAACAAAATAGATTCACCATTTGTTTGGTTACTGCTTTGCCTTTTTTTCTGTCTTGGTCGCGTCTTTGTCGTACTGTAGTGGAAAGGTCCTTCTCATGAGTTGGGTTCTCATGAATGTCTTGATTAGCTCGCGGAGTTAACTGTTCGTCTTCGCTGGCATCCTCCTCGTCCGCTGACATAGCCTTTTCTTCTCCCTCATTCTCTTTACTGGAGTTGCCTTCACTCGGGTCGAATTGAAATGCAGAGTCGCTCTGTTCAGGCAAATCTACGAAAGCAGTTCCAAGAGTATTGTCCTCTTCTAACTCCTTCCTTGATATCCTGGTGCCGATATACTTTGGATCTGTGACGCTGTCAAGATGGTGGCGGAGGGTTGAAGGCCTGGAAACATCCCTTAACCTTAGTAGGGCAGGAATAAGGATGTACCCACCCAACTTCGATGTAGTGCTCCTGTGCTCCCACTCCATCTTCGAGTGTGGGTGAGCCGTGTTGTTCGTCTTCAAGGTCGATTTCTGCCCGAAAGCGATAACTACGAGACTAACGGATAGTAAGTTAATAAGCTTACCTACTGGTGTCAGCTCATCTAACTCCGCAATTTGTTGCGCTAGAGATAAACCTAGGAGAAAGACGTGTCAGAGGTATATAAGAGCAAGGTGAATAAATGACCGACGTTGAGGAGCCATGAGATGAGTGAGGGTAGGGTTATGGTTAGCTAATTAAAGGCCACGTGCCGATAAAATGATGCGGAATGCGAATTGACCGAGTTTAGCAAGATCGCACGTCTTCTTTCTCTCTTTCTTCCAACGCCCACAGGGCCTTAATCTTTCTCCTGCTCCTTTCCACTCTTCAATCTGGACCTTTTTCAGACTTACCCATGTCCATTCCTTGCAGAACATGGCCAAAAGTACATCATATAGTGCGTACAATCCCCCCTCCCCCTCGCTTCGATCTCCCGAAAATTCGGGGTTTTGCATCATCCAATCAAACATGCATTCGTGACCTCCTCGAGGCGAAGCTAAATTGGTTTTTTATCCTATTACCTCACTGTCTTCCACTCTTACCCCCATCCCCTGTTTTTGTTTCTGATCGATAACCGCTTGCTCTGCTCTCTTACCCTCATATTCCTCTTACCGTCACGCATCTTCTCACCTCGCCCCCTCAGTTCGTCAAAGCAAACAGACTCCCGCAATGTCGCCTCCTCACGCCCATACATCTGGCATAGTCCCATCTATACACCAGCAAGACGAAGACGAAGACGACATTTGTCCTATATGCGAAGGTGCTTGCACGTGCAACAACAAAGCCGCCCCATCGACCCCTCCTCTCTTCGAATCCAGCAGTCGTCAGACCCACATTCAATTCTCACCTCAGGTCCTTCCTTCGCAATCTATCCATGCACACTCTACTACCGCAGCACCGCTGAAAATAAAACTCACCATTCCTGCTACTCTTCTCTCACGAAGCCATCTTCCTACTGCAGAAGACCCCATGGCTCCCTCCAAAAAGCAAAACAAAAGCACAGAGGCATACAGTCGAACCAAGCGCCTTGCACGCCTACCAAAGCCTGCGCCGCGCACTGGCTCAAAAGCGAAGGACAAAAGGGTCCCCAAGCCCATATCCTCGGCCAAAGACACGACCGAAGAGTCACCAAAATGCCACATGAAAGGTGGCGGCAGCCATGACTACACCCGGTGCGGTGCCGATTCTGCATCTCCGCGCAAGAGTCATGACACAGGCGCCGGCAGTTCTGTGATGAAAGTCTATGGCCAAATCATTCAAAAGCAGAGTTTGCCCACATTCCTCTCCGCTGACGAATTCTCCTCTGCAAATGAGAGTTCTGCGGGTTCCAGTTCTAGCTCTGAAGAGTCTGAGCTCACCGATTTTTCTGATTCGTCGATCGTTGAAGAAGAAGAAACCTTTATTCGAACAACCGAGGAACAACGCGCGCGCGCTCACGACAAGGCGCGGATAAAGCGCGAGTTGCTTGGCAATGGTGCTACGAAGAGAAAGGAATGTCGAAACGACTGGGAGATTCGGTCTCGGAAAAAGAGTGTCGGACCCAGTGACGACGACATGGACGTTGACAGTGATGAGACTGATGACGAAGCCGAGGAGAGCACCGAAGAGGTCGAAGGTAACGAGGACGATGAAGATGATACCGGGCCTGCGCGGAGGTCATACGTTGGAATCGCGACTGGCTGGTCCGAAGACGAGGAGTCGAGCTTCGACGCCGACCTGTTTTTTACTGGCCTCGACTCGGACTCCGGCCCGGAAATAACCGCTGATACTGTCCACGAGGCTGCTGACACCACTGGTGACGATTCCTCCGTAGATATAGGACCGACCCTGGCACAGGGTACCTTTGAGATAATCGAGGGCTGGGACGGGTCTGTAATCTTCACCAATGGACTTGAAGATGGCCAAGGGCTTCTTGACTGGGATTTCGAAGCCAACGCTGCCCAGCTTCTAATCGAGACCGGTACGATGTCCGAATCCAACTCTGGTTCGGATATTCGAATGTCCGAAGGTGAGGGTGACATGGGTGACAGTGAAGATGAACCCGATGGCCTAGAGGAAGTGGATAGTAACGATGGGGACACAACAGAGGAGGAGCTCGTTGATGACCGTGGTTTGCCCACGGCCCGCGCCATGCGTCTTTTCCGTCCACCAGTGACTCCCCTTTTATCGATTAACCCTCTCTCTACGATGAGTCCTGGACCCCGTATCAGGGATGTTCTCTCTATCCAGTCTCCACGACCTTCGGACATCCTTGCTGGCCGTGAATTCGGGGATGAGGATGTTGATGTTCCAGAACCCCCTATGAGCGAGATCAGTAGTATCATCCTCAGTGCCTCATCTGACCGGGGAACACCGCGATTTCCAGTCATGGGTATGTTTGAGGCTTCGAAAGCCGATTCGCTTTGCCGCGCGGTTATCGATGGTTCTCGTCATATTGTTCCTAGTCCATTTCAGAGGAACCGTCGGCGCCGCCCCTCAGAATCCGTTTCAGCCGGGACCTTTAGTGGAGTGCGTCTCAAATCCTGGGCTTCTTCCATATTTCCAATACTAACTCTTTGCAGAGCCGCGACAGATCACTTTCCCTGTCTCATGCATCCATTGCCACATCGCCTGCACCCTTTGGACTACCAAACCTTTCTGACGAGCCAACTCTTCTTATTTCACCTAGCCTCCCTCCTGCGGAGCTCATTCGCTTGGATGACGTCCTTGACACCTCCATCCTCGACTCCGATCCAGTCGATTCTCCTAACACCTTAGAACAGTCCTATAATTTCACCGGTGATCCTGAAGCAAGCGCGACTGATGATAGGGCACGACATCTTCAGAGCCTAAACCGCTGGGAACGAATACCTATGGGTGCTTTCCGACGTACGCGCGAGAACGGTCCTTTGGCCGATAGCCCAGGCGAACTTGGATACGGCAGTATTATTCGCAACAGCCCATTCAACGGTGTGTGGCCATCAGATAGGAAGCGCAACCAGCCCCCTGGGTCTCCGTCAAAAAAGGGCAAGGGAAAGAGGAGAGGCTCTCGAAACCGAATGGATATGGACATCTCTCCTGTCATCATGCCCGTTCGCGACCGTGACGGGGACCATACACCAACTGGACATACAATAGGCCAAACTAGTCACAGTCCTCTACACTCCAAGCCACGCAAAGACAAGGAGTCGCGTAGAGATAAAATGCTCAAACGAAAAGCCCTGATGGGTACCTCAATAGGTCGGCGCCATCAGCAGCAGCATCATACCCACAGCCATCATCCAAATTCGAAGGGTCGTGCGTCGGGTAGCATGCAACGCGCTGGGGTCTTCAGTGGTGGCTCGGTTCCTCCTCTGAATCTCTAGCCACAACATCAATTCTACGTTCGTATTCAGTCTGGTACTGTCTTCTTTCATGCTGCTGCATTTCTCTAGGGTGGCTCATGCAGTTTCTTCCGCCCCCTTCTGACTGTTCTCCCGTCCAGTGCCTGTATTCAATTGTTTCAATTCTTACGTTCCGTGCTTTGTTTTCATATCACTCCCTCTTTCCCTCCCCCCTTTTCTTTCTTTGTAAGTTATCCACCGCGAATGTCCTCCACTTCCCACCACTTTAATCTGTGTCTTTGGGTCTCTTGATGTGTCATATCACCACCCTGCGCTTCCCCTTATGATGATAATCAAATTATTGTATTCCATTGACGACCCCTTTGGTATTCTACCATGGCTCCTTGCTCCTGTTCATCATGATTCTTATCTTGTAATGACTGATGCAATGTAAAAAGAGGCAGCTTGTTGCCCGTACGTAGGTTTCTCAAGGGAAATAAATCTGCCGGGTAGCCTGATACTTGAGCTTGTTTGAGTGATGACCCTTTCCCAGGCCCCATTACTGTGATTTGACACGTAGTGACCTCACCGACTTTCTCCATCTGTCGTATAATCTCCAAACCACAGGACTGCTGGGGAAGTTTAGAAATAGTTTGCAGCGCAAGAGCGCAAGAGAGCTTAGTTGACAGGTGCGTGACTTTTTGGGGTCCCAGGTTCCGTCAGCGCGCCAATCATCACGTGAGCACCTACCTCAATAAGAATACGCAGCAGGGCGCTCGCGTACAGTTCGCCAAAAAATGAACGGCCACCCACACGCGAAAAGCGCGACACAGGCCAAAGACAGGAACTACGCTCACTTGTCTAAAAGTCTGACACGCCTATCGCGTGCCATGAGCCAGACTGCGGGCCTATTTGAGCAGCTGCATCTTGATCTGGACGCGATGCGGACGCTTGCTGGCATTCACAGCGCACAGTGAGTCCCAGAACACCCCAGAACGGTTTATTATTCTGAGCTCATTGTGCGCAATTACCAGGTTCATGACCGTGGCGGCGGAACTTAATCCAGATTACCATGTTGAGGAGCAACAGAAAGGGGGGCACGATTGAACGCGGTGACTGAGCGCAGGCATGACTGCCCTGCACTTTTGAGTTTTTCCTTTTCTTAGGTGAGTCGTTATTGTGAGAATCATTCCGTGGGACGCTGACGCTATCCGTGCCGAAAGCCCGTGGATCATGTGTATGATTTCTTTACTGTTGTGCATCCACCATCAGAGCGTCGGTCGGAATTTGTTGTCTTGTGGACAAGCAAGGATATACCCGCGGGGATACCCATGAGCTGGAAGTCGTCGCTTCTTGACCGCAATATGCGGTTCTTGGAGGTCCTTTTTGTTTTCGTGGGTCAAATGGACATGATCACCTGTCGGCATCTTCCCCCTCTCTTGAGCCTCTAATGACGATGGCGCTCGCCCTTGATCCGGCCTGATGGATACAAGGATTGGTCATGATTCTCCTGACGAAGCTCTAACTCCTCGCCAGAGAGCGCAACACGTGCAGTGGGCTTTTTGTTTTCAGAGCGCCGCAAGGCTCCAGCACGTCAAATTTACCCATCCTGACAAGCAGGTGAAATCAGAACGGAACCTCAGAAACTTGGCGCGACCTAAACCCTTTGTGTCTACCGTTTTTGAAGGCTTCTTTCGGATTGCGTGCTTGCATTTCTCGCCAGAGAGAGGGGTCGCATTATCTATATCACGTACTCGGTGAAACGCGGTTACCCGTTTCGAAATTTCCTCCACGGAACCGGAAGTGGCGGTCGGGCTGAATCGCGGTCGTATTGTTGCTTGTGCGAACGGCGCATCATATGGGACGATAGTACAATCGATCCGCTGGGTTGCTTTGCGAGAATTGTTGATCATTATTTTCTTTTCGTAATTACATTCTGGTTTCGATCAACGGTGCCAACAGGCCGTTTCCCACCACGCTCCAAATTTTCGCAGCAAGGCCATGATAAGGCTGTCTTTTGTGTCACAGAAGTGCGAAACCGCCGACTCCGATAGCAGAATCGGAAGTGTTTGAACATACTATATCGGCAGAGCCACGTGGCCGCGTTGTTGCTAGCCACTACGGAATGAACGCGAGCGGCTTGCCGAGTCGGGCTTGTACAAAGACAATGTACGGTGACCTCGATCCCATCGAATCTGGCGCAGAAAGAGTAGTCATCATACTTGTTGGTCTTATTGCTTCAGGCAAGGTGTGTCCGCTATTTTTACGACTTGGCGTGTCTTTCGACCGGCAACCGTCCTTTTCATGTGGCACTCAACGATTCATGAATGCTTAATTGCGCATGACAACCACCCCTCTCCCCCCGGGGTTAGTCTACGTTCGCAGAAGCTCTCCAGAGGCACGTTCCGCAGATCAGGAGGTGCAACCAAGATGACCTCGGTAATCGGCGTATGGTTGAAGATGCAACCCGAGCATTCCTCCGCCAAGGGTTGTCAGTCTGCGTTGACAGAACAAACCTCGATTCCACGTGAGTTGGTATGGTATGGAAGGAGCTGGCCTGCTCCACGCTCACGAAACGTGTAGACAGAGATCTCATTGGATACGGATTGCAAGTGAATTTCCAGGCACAGCTGTCTGGGTCATCGTCTTCGATACGCCATACGACGTGAGTGCCAAAAACGCCGCAGACGCTGTCACCGTTGTTAACCGAGAAGGATTTGCCATGACCACGAAAATTCTCCACTCCGCAAAATGCATCCCCCTCCCTTAGGTCTGTGTGGAGCGGCTGCAGAACAGTAGGGGCTTCTTTCGCTGCCTGGAACAGCTTCCATTTTGACCATCTCGGTCGGTTCCAGGGCGAAACCACCCGACAATAAGGGACGCCAATCATGGGATGCAAGTTCTCTCGCGCTTTGCGTCCACCGTCGAGCTGCCCCAGCCTGGCGAGGGTTACAACAAACTCATTGCCCTGACCGTGGCACAACAGCCCCCCGAAGGATATAGTAGGCAAGACATCCTTGCCATCCTTCGGCGTCTGCGAGATTCTCCGTCCGTGCGTATCGGTCCCCATTGGACACAAAGCACAATTCATTCTTCCTGGAACCAGATGAGTAACAATAGAGGGTATTCACGTTCGGGTAGTCGCGGTCATAACTGGACGCGTAGAGGCTTTTCCAGGGGACATACGAATGAGCGTCGAAAAGGGCATGGATCCGCTCAGGCGCCGTAGTTTTTTTGGTCCACACAGGATGGAAGGCGAGGAACGTAGCGGTCTCAATCTCGAACATATTCGAGATGGGCGGTGTGTCTATATGATGTGTTTGGCGCGGGGTTGACACCGCACAGTATCCGCCCATCCCTTGATTAGGGCAATGGGTTCACTTCCGTGCAATTCTTGGTATTTCATGTGTCCATAACTGAGAGCACGTTGGGCGCTTTGCTGTCTAGAGTTCCAATACATTTACGGAGCGTCGGCGTTATGACGTGCCAACACTTGCGCAGCTCGCACCCTCCTAGGAAGTGTTGTAGAACAATAAAAGGATCTCCTATCGCCGACTAAGGAAGTTCCTCAGCGTTCCCCCTGTAACCGACCTCTGAGAACTGCAGTACAGGGTTTCTCAAGCAGTCGAAGGTCCCTTGGCGGTCCCATTTATCCCCTTAGATTGCTTTTCTATCCTATCAGAGACCTGGGAGGTGTAATTATAGGGGGCACGCGTGTGTGTTACCCAACAGTATGGAAGCCGCGGGAACAATGGTGGGTGGACTCACATATTTAATATGGACAGCAGCTCGGTCCACTCCATACCGCTTGCTGCGCTTGTAATATTCCAATGCCTCTGGCAGACGCTCGACTATTCAGTGTGGATTAATAGCCGCGCCACTTCAAGAAAGACAAATACTGACAGGCTTCCAAAACTGAAGCAAGATTGAATGCAATTTCAGGATCCTCGGGTGCAAGTTTGCCCGCAATCCTGAAACGTAAACTAATGGTGAGATCATTTATGGACGAAGGAGAGAAGTAAAAGTACTCACTGGAGATGTTGGAGGGCGAGATCGGGCCGCGATTGGGAGTGATTCAAGTACGCGCTCGCTAGGTCTGCATACACAAGACGATTGTGAGCAGAGACGATGGGAATAAGGAGAGACGGGGCGAACTGGTATGTGCATCTGCGCTGGAGGGTTGGAGCTCGATGGCAGATGTCCAGGATTGGATGGCTTCGTCAAACTCTTCTTTTAGTGGATTCAGTTTCAAAAGACAACACGATCGAATTGGGAAGAGCACAAACTGAGATGGTAGTGTGTGACACCTAGATTAAAGAGGGAGCTGGCGTTACGTTTGATGTCTACACTACGTTGATATAAAAATTTTGCGCCTTCCACGTCGCCTTCCTCGAGTTTTTGTGTACCTTGTTCCAGGCAAAGGAGAGCTTCTTCTTCGGCAGGATCCGATGCTGTCGAGTGAGGCGTCGTAGAGGATGCCCAGCCTATATTGAGGTGAAACAATTAGGACAAAGTTGATATGAAATTGAGGGATTTGGATGGCACTGGAGATTGCAGGAGGATGAGATGAGACTTACGTCTCGTGTGGACAGGCACGAGAGACAGTGCTAGGCGATAACGGGTCGAAGACGGTGCGCGGGCGGATTGAATATGGTACCTTGACTGGAAAGGACTGAAGACGCGTGGTAAGCGCAGTGCGAGACCTCGCGGGAATGCATATTTTTGAAGAGCAAGAGACATGCGGCTGAAGCTTATTGTCTTTCGAGAGAGCAGAGCGCTTACCTGCGCTAGCCATAGCCAAAGCCAACCGAGCCTGTCACCAGGTAACGGGCGGACAGCGTCACGCCGCTTGAAATTTCCGCTCTTACTCTCCGCCTCGCTGTCACTGAGGTCGTCGACGACGACGACGAACCTAAGTCTCGTTTCAAACCTTTAGTCATTCACTTTCTCTTAAAAATCTCTTCCTTCATAATGTCTTCCCAACCATACCCCTCAAACACTTCCCCGACACAGGACACCTCCGACTTCCTGAAAAATGTTCACTTCTCGTCTCAGAGTTCAGACCCCCTCCCCGAAACACTTACAGCCTCCGACCTCCTCTCAGGTGCCTACGATCCCACCAAGCTTCATCCCATGGCAAGCTTGGGAGGGCAGCTTGATTACCTGGTATTAGATGATGACAAGACAAGTGACCTCCCCGGCTCAGGGACCGCCATACCCTCAAGGGGCTGGAGTGATGACCTCTGCTACGGCACAGGTACTATGTATCTTGGTGGTATGTCATCCATGCTTCTCGCGATCAATACTGTCTTCTACAATTCTTTTCGCGTCCAACCGGACCTGTCCAAATTTCACCTTATCGTACCATCTTATTGTCTTTGTCTGACCACATGCCCTGACCTCTTATAGGTCTGGCCCTCGGCGGTGCGTGGGGCTTCCGGGAGGGTGCGAGCAGACCGCTGGCAGTGTCGAATACGCGGCTACGAATCAACAGCATCCTTAACTCCGTCACGCGAAGGGGGACATTCTTGGGTAATTCAGCCGGGGTCCTAGGTATGATCCACGCCCCATAACATTTTTCTTTTTGTTCTCCACTGAGCGCCCACTCTGCAGCTTTGGGATACAATGGAATTAACTCCACCATTGACGCGGTTCGGGGCAAGCATGACGCGTTGGGAAGTATGGTAGCAGGTGCTCTCACGGGCGCTCTTTTCAAATCGACTGGTGAGTATCTTCCCACCTGTCGCCTGCTCATACGTCCTCAGCGTTTGCCTTGCATTAGCGGGTGTGAAGCCTGCGTTGGCAGCAGCAACTATTGTCTCAGCATCCGCGGGGGTTTGGAGTTGGATGAAGACGCGGGTCTGAGTAGATTATATTGGGCTGTATAATAGCTAGATGCTTTCCTGCAATCCATCTGTGATCACATCTCATCTTACATCTAGTCTATGTATTGGCATTTGCCGGGAGAAGCTGGCTGGTGAACCGGCATTAGCTAATGAAAGGGATTGGAACAGGAGATCCCGTCAGACCGGTTAGGTCGGGCAAACAAGAAGGTGTGCGTGCGTCAAGTGTCAATAAGATGAAGGGTCACTCCGGGTAGTGCGCGGCCTTCTCCAGAGCCACTAGGCTGGCCAGGATTACATTGGTCATCATCACTCTCTAGAAATCTGGTGGCCCTTAGTTGTCCCCTTGCTTCGGGACCATTTGTGCTATATGAACACATCCGTTCTTGTCTTTCAATAAATTACCCAGGTCCTACCTGGTCATCCCTGGTCTGCCCGCTGGCATTTAGACACCTCGTGTCCACCCCGGCGGTCGAGCTTGCTATGCCTGTCCATCCTCCTGCAGCTGCACCTGAGCCCCTCCCTGCACCGGCGCCGTCCATCCTGCACATTGCTCTTGACACAAAGCGATGTGTCGCCGACTGGCCCAGACCATCTGATCAGAGTGAACTTTGCCTACTCGGCGCCGGGAGCTCGGGTGTACTCTCTCTGCTCGTTGAGTCGCTCCCTACCCCACAATTGCGACTGGAAGGGGTCCTCAGTTTTGCTGACTTGGCGTATAGGCGCTCTTCCAACCCGACCAAATATACGCTCTCATGATCCGGATGGCTTTCAGTGTCAATCTTTTCTCGGTAATGCTCCATGTTTCCAGATCTCATTTAAGACGTGATCCGCAGTGTTACGTCCTGTGCGAAGTGGGAGAGGTACCGACGCTTCCGCGGAGTACCCGGGATAGTGCGGTTGTTCGACGGATACCTCCTCGCGTTCCTACGCGAACCACCAGCGACAGACCGTCGTCTTCACGATCGAGTGGAACTCCTTATTATACACGTCCACCCGCAGGAAACTGGGGCGCCCCCCGGCCGCCTACCCGCCTTCCGGAGCCGCAATGCGCGTCCTTGCTTCCGCCCACGGGCTATCTTCCTGATAACCCTGCATTGATTTCTTCCGAGCGCGAGTCAAAGTGACATCATCTGCCCTTTCTTATTGTCTTATTCTTCTCACCTCCCACTGTAGGGCATATTATTTGGAGGTCATACAGGAGCCCCAAGTTTCCGCAGAGTTCGGCTCCGCGGCTCTGTCTCGTCTCCCGCTCGCGCCACCTCTAGTGGCTCAACTTATTATTCGTGATAGTAGGGGTAACGTCATCGAGTCGTAAGCTGCAAGCTGCTTGCATCAATTAGCCCTAAGCGGCTCATAGCACTTGCCATGCAGTGACCCAGAACACCCCTACTTGATTTGCCATCTCTCCTTGCTCTCGGCAGACGGGACGAGGGTCTTGGACCCCATCTCCTCGTCGAACAGCCCATTCCCACCTGATCGCCTTCTTTATGGCAACATAGTCTCCTCCCCACATTACCTGCGCAACCTTCAGGGTCGCTCCGGGGTGTATTTTCTCTTCCCGGACGTCAGCGTGCGGTTGCAGGGGCAGTATGCTCTCCAGTTGACGCTTATGCGCCTGTCAAGGTACGCCTCTGCCACGCTTGGTCGGTATGTCGATCATCTAACTTGATCATGGTATGGAAGCGTCGACGCATCAGGGATGGTGCGTGTAGGTGAGAGCGGCACCGTCTTGGCGCGGACACGCACGCGGCCTTTCGACGTGCGGCCGCGCCACATGTATGTCGCCCCGCGTAAGCCATGCCGACGCTCCGCGCCCACGCTCGTCCTGCTGATGGCAGGAGTCCCACAGGTCAAACCCCGTTGACGGAGTTCTTCTTGCAGCAAGGTGCCCGAATGTATGCGTTTGCCTCTCGTTCGTCGCGCTTTCGCGGCGATGGCCCTTTCTAAGTTCCATTTTTTCTGATCCACCTCCCAAAACTGTGCGGCTCATCTCTGGTTTCTTTGCCTTTTTGGCAGAATGTGATCGATCCGTCGATTCGGTGAAGATCGTACACCCACCTCACGTTCGTTGGCTCGCGACGACTCTTCCAACACAAGTTCAGCTCCCATTTCCTCCTCGCCTCTCATCCGCGGAATGTATCATAGCCTTTCTTGCCTTTTGCTCTTGAACGTTTTCTTTTGCTACGCTGATGCCCATAACTATGATAGACGGGGAGTTTTGCCAGCGGTGGTTTTATACCATAACGTAGGGACGCAAAGTAACTGGGTCTGGAGACATGCTTAATTTAGAAGGTTGGACCCACCCATTTGCCTGTCGAAGCAACAATCACTGGAAAAATGAACGATTGCCGACCGCGTGTGCATCCCAGCGGATTGAATCTGTTCGCCGTCAGTAACGTTAATCGAATTTAATTCACCGTTACCCGTTTCACAGCGGAAACGCGGAACGCCGCGCGCCGTACGCCGCACTTTGTTAACGGTGGCCGCAGCACTGCTCCATATTCGCTGCTCCGTCCCCCGTCCCAGCGGAACGGAAATCCATGATCTAGGAATTTCTAATGCGATCCAAGCGTATTGAGAAGAGGGGAAAAAAAAGAGAAACCATGGCACATTCTTCGGGGCGTGGTGGGCCTTCTAGCGTGAACCTGAAACGTGGGCAAACACCGACTAGACACAACTCGACGATCCGTCAAACAAATCGCTAGTTCTACGTCACGGAACCTTTCTCTTTGACAGCGCCCATCGACCACCATGAGGCTAATGAGCACTTCTTTTACTCACAGATTCAAAGTCCAAGCCGCTATTCTACGTGGTGCAAGATATCAGAAACCGTCTTCATCTAGTATAGGGCAACGGTGCTTAAAATTGCGTACAGAACGGTAAACGGTGCGCCGTATCATATGGTAATACGATTGCACCGTCCTGTAATGCAACGCGTGTTTATAGTACCGGTCCCGTAATGCATGTGTGGCCCCCGGCCCAATTCAACAACCAACTCAAACACTTCCAGGAGGACTCGGATAAGCCATTATATCGTCACGAATCCCGAACGACACAGAAACTGGAGAATGAGTGAAGGCGAGGCAGTGGGCGAGACGGTGAACCGTTCACGCCGCAAACCACGGAGAGCGCAAGACATCCCGGCGTTGACATTTTCTCTATTTGCGCCATTTGTTTTCTATCTCTTGTTATCCTAACTGTAAGGGGTAGCGCTAAATGTCGCAGAACAACAGACAAATCCAAATTGACTTGTTGGGCGTCTTCCTAATTTCAAGCCCAAGGGCGCGTGGCGTGTTTTTTTCGCCCAAGAGAGTACATGACCTATCCCCCCTCCATATGGGGTGGCGAGGTTATATACACTTTTCAGGAGAGCATCGGATTCAACCGTAGGGTCCATGTGGTGGTGATAAAGGGCGTTGAAATACCAATCGTGCTCACACGCATAAGTCGAACGGAGGATCGTGTCCAGTTCGGTGCATTTTGAGAATCCTTAGGGTACCGTGATTGTTCCATGTTCTCGTGGTGGTAGCTGTCCCGCCTGAGTCTCACGACACAAGTATGCCAACCCTGTGGAGACAGTTAATTCTAAGCGCTGGGAAACGACAAGAGAGGTTGGCGTCAGTGCAGTGGAGGGAAGCTTGTAAGAGAGTTGGTATCCCAGTTAGGAGAATGAAAATGATCAGCAGGTACCTCGGAGCAGCGCTGTCATCTCGTTCGGGGAAGTCAGGGACCAGAGAGGACCACAAGGCGCATCTTGACAGGCTTTCAGAGCAATAAACAGCCCTTCCGAGAAGGTCGTGTGGTGGGTGGGCTAGGGCGGAGATGGGGAATTCAAGTATAAGTGTCAGGTGTCAGGTGCACTATCTTGCTGTCCATGCTATGATCACAATAGCATAACGCCCTCAGGGGATCACCGGAGACTCAATTTGTCCGGGTCAACTTATTTGTATTCGAGAATCCGCAGGCCACATACTATATTTCGAATGGGGTTGTCAAAGGTATGCCACGCGACGGCACGACAATATTAGGTCACGGAAACGGAACAGCTATTTTCCGTGAGGGTAAGGGACGCACAGGAGGACATGTAATGCGATTAGGACCCAAAGGTCATTGTCGTGGTGAGTGAGCGGGCTATGTGTCCTCGGCTATCCTGAGACAAGTACAGCATTGTCTACAGTATAGGTGTATACCCGTGGGTAGAGAATCAATAAAGCTGGGCATTGACAGCGGAACATATCACTCGACTAATGGCAGGCACGAGGCGATTTCGCTCTACACTGGGGTGGCGCTCAGGCTGATTTGAAGCGCCGCTTGCGGCACATGCCAAGACGAAAAGAGGATGTTGGGCGGTGTCAGTTAACGACGCAGTGACAGTTGAAGGGTACATAAGAAACCCGGAAGGTGCATGGACTGCGGGTTGCGGGTTAATCTCACTCACGACGCATGGTTGCGCATGGCTATAGCACAGCCTGTCGGCATCCTCGGGCGTGCGCAGCGCGGCTGGGGTGAGTATGGGCACGGTGGCGGTGGGAATTCACTTTATAAGTCCGCCCTCTCTGTTTCTGGGCAAAAGTCCCCTCCTTTCCCTCCCTTCATTCCGCATGTCTAACAAAGATTACTACGGTCACCACCACCAGCAGCAACCATATTATCCGCCTGCAGGTGCGATCTTTTCACACAATATCATTGTTGCGATGTAGTTAACGAGAGTTTGCACTCAGGACCCCCGCCTGGTCAGGGTGGGTACTACCCTCAGCCGCCTCAGCAGGCGTACCAGGGCTACAGTGGTCAGCCTGGCTATCAACCACAGCCCCAGCCACAAGCGGTCTATGTGTATGTTCGATCTTCCTTCAGATACTAGAGTGCAATTCAATTCAACTTGCGATCGATTTGTCATTTAGTCAACAACCCCCACCCCAGAAGGACAGTGGCTTCCTCACGGCGTGCTTGACAGGTATCTGCCTGTGTTGTTGTGCGGAAGGTGCGTGGTTGATGGTTACGTCCTTAACTTCAGCATGTGCTTACGAGATTACTTTGCCTCACTTGTGTCCGCAGAGATATGCGCATGCCTTTTCTAACCGAGTGTTCACCCTGGCCGAGTAGTTGCTCCCGATTCTCGATATTAGTGCTCCTGTAAACGTCCTATGATAACGATAACAATGGCTTTTTTCCATGGACACTGCCGTTGCATTATAACATCACCTCCTGGTCCACCCTGTTTTTAATATGCCATGTGATATAAGGCTCTGCCCGTTGCGTATCTACCCCGCGGGTTGTCATACTATCATTTCATTGAAAATGTATGCCATGAAAATTTTTAATTGCTGGTTGGAGTGGTGAATCTGTTTCTTTCTTCAGCGGAGTGTGCCAACAAAGAGCGAGCGGGTGAAAAATAGACGTGCCACGATTGGGGGGACAAGATGTGACTTGGCGTGACACTCGACTCGATTCGCCTTCCTTTTCCGAGCTCTCTCTCAAAAATATCCTCGCATACTAAAATGCTCCAGAGGCTGCCTGCGGTCGCTCTCAGCAAGACTGGCGCGTTTTCGGCCTCCCGTGCTGCACCCTTTCGTGTTGCGCAGCGTCTGAGCTCGGTAGGAGTAGTTCTTTGGGCGTTGTTGCCATGTTCGGAGTTGGGTTGTTCACGCTCTTGGCCAGCACGGTAGGTTCGCGTCCTCCAGCGCAGCACCTCCCAACGCATTCCAGGTCTGTAAACTCCCATAAGTATATATGACACATGCCTGATTGATGACGCCTTAGTCGCTGGTCTACTCCCGAGCGACCCTCGTTTCTGCGACGCTCCTTGCTACCGGTTCGATCGCCTGGTACACCCACTTGTACGGAACTCTTCCATTTATCGGCGAAGTACACGCGTCCTCCCCCGGAGAGGTTGGTCTTCACCCAGCCGCGTACCCTTGGTCACACAAGGGCTGGTTGGACTCGTTCGACCATGCCAGGTAACGCGCCTAGTTGACTCCCGATATACTCCGGACCCTCATGGAACGCCGCGTCACAGTATCCGGAGAGGTTACGTCGTCTACAAGGAGGTCTGCGCTGCGTGTCACTCTCTTGACCGCATTGCCTGGCGTAATCTGGTCGGTGTCTCCCACACTGTGGATGAGGTCAAGGCGATGGCTGAGGAGGTCGAGTACACCGACGGCCCCAATGATCAGGGCGAGATGTTCCAACGCCCAGGAAAGCTTTCGGATTACATGCCTCGTCCTTATCCCAATGACGAGGCTGCCCGTGCCTCCAACCAGGGCGCTCTCCCTCCTGACCTTAGTTTAATCATCAAGGCTCGCCACGGTGGTTCTGTACGCGCACATCACTTTCCTTCGAGGTGTTCTCGTTGAGCAATGCATTTCAGGACTACTTATTCTCTCTCCTTACCGGTTACGTTGACCCTCCTGCCGGTGTCGAATTACGTGACGGGATGAACTACAATCCATATTTTCCCGGCGGTGCTATTTCCATGCCTAGGGTGATCTTCGATGGCCTTGTCGAATATGATGATGGCACGTATTTTCAGATTGTTCTTCATTCTGCTGCCGTCTGATGTTACTGTACAGGCACTCCCGCGACGACCTCCCAAATGGCCAAGGACGTTACTACTTTCCTGAACTGGGCAGCTGAGCCTGAACACGACGAACGCAAGAAGATTGGCATCAAGGCCGTCATTCTCTTCTCTACGTTGACGGCCCTGAGCTTATATGTGAAGCGCTTCAAGTGGAATGTGATCAAGACCAGAAAGATTGGTGAGTCATACGATGTCGAATTGGTGGCCAATTGAGTTCGGCTGAATGTGCTGTAGTCTACAACCCTCCTGTGAATAAGACTCATTGAGGTTGAGGAGAGGAAAGATGTGGTTGTTAGCAAGCAGGACGCAGTGCTTAGATAACAGTTTCCTGTGTCATAATCTTTCCTTTGTTACTAGAATCGACGGTCGACAGACGGCTTGCTGTCTTTTCTTTTCTCACCCGTCTGCTTATTTGAGGCCAGAATTCCCACGGCTACTTAAGCTTCGGCCAGCAGGCGTCCGACGTCCGACTTTTTGTCGTTCTTTCGTCTTCCCTCCCCCGCTCTGTCAGTCCTATTTATCGCTATCATGTCTGCCGAATCATGGCCCCCACAGCTCAAGTTCGTCGAGCGACACTTTTTTTACTTCTATCTCACCTTATTATCCCACAGAGAATGGGTCGCATCATGCTTAGGCCAGATGACGGATGGAAATCGCGAGGAAGCCCAAGCAGAACTCCGCCAGGTAATCTCTGACGCTTACAGCTCAAAGGCATTATGGACTACAGACTGGGCCGGTGTGCAGCTCAAAAGGTGCTCTTGTCCGGCTCATTGTGTCCGATGCTGATCAAGCTCCGTCTCCCTTTCGCAGTTTGCTACCCAAGCCCATGCCCATAATGAGTAATCACAGCTTGAAGCGCAAACTGTATGTATTTTTTTCCCCCCTCATCGTGCCGTTAACACCCGTCTTCACACGTAACAGTGACTCACCGACAAGTCAA